>JAIGNY010002993.1:157500-210000 GCA_020152595.1 Chiridota heheva | reverse complement strand
AATAAATACTGATTTAAACTAAAATACCTTATTTAAAAAACAATTATGCACAACAAATGCACTATGTTGTGGCTTTTACGTATTACCCCCAATTCATTTCACGCCAAGTAATACTTAACATTCGTTTTATTAACAGTGGCCTTCAACCTTTATTAAAATATATCATAATGATATAAATCAGGGAGTTGCCATTTTATACTGGAAGCTCTCTGTATAAATGAACTATTATTTTACATGAAGTGTAAATTATTCACTTACAACATATTTGTTACAATAACTAAAAGCCTACCTCAGTTATTTATTAACAAGTTAAACTTAAGTTACTTGAATGATTGTATTAACCTTATCTCAGCTTGGTGAAATGTGCAATATTAATCAAAGGTTTTCTGATTTAAGTGCTGCTCATCTTTCAATGTATAAAATACTTTTGATATTTGTTCTTGAACATCTTTTTGAAAAGAACTATAAATTTGCTGTTAATGTTTAATGTAAAACATTGAAAAATATGTCAATTCTAAAAGTTGGCTTAATGGCAACCCATGAACAGTTTTAGCTTTAAAGCAATGTATCTATACTGTGCTAAAACAGTTAGGCTCAATAAAAATCATTGGATATATCATAATGATAGTTTAACAAAAATTTAAACTAAGTGAAATATGTGTTAATAATACTTTTTTTTCAATAAAAAAGAAAATATTGCTGCGTGTTGCTGTGAGTTGTGTTTACAGTAACTTGCATATAACCATGACGTTAAAATTAAATTGTAATAACTTGTTATTGCATGTTGAGGTAATTAATTCTTAATAGCAAATTCATTAGCAACTATGCACTTTCAGTAATTGCAGGGCAAAATACTTCGCAAATGATCTATGAAGTGAACTAAATTGTGGTGTTTCACCTAAAATCTGCAAACTTTGTGAAATGTAGCTGATGAAAGTATAGTAACTGCAGTATTACCTTAATGCTAATGTTTCTTTTCTTATTATTTAACTTTTTTTAAGTTACTTTTAATTTCCTTGTTAAAACATACAAAATGTTTAAGTTTTAGACAGGGACAAGGTGGCACTAGGAAGTTAAAGTTGTAGGGTATATCTAGTTAACTCTAGTGAACTTCAGGGAAAAATGTATAGTCGGTGTAAGCTAAAATAAACAATGTTTGTGGCTGCAAAGTCTCCCATAATTTAATTAGGATACCTTTTTAAGAATTTTCTTTAGGGATTTTGAAATAATTCTAACAGTAGCAATTTATTTTCAAATTGAATTAATTCACTTAGACCAAAAAGTTGTCAATTTTGTCTAAATTGACTTTTAACCTAGTAGGCCTATGCCCGCCGCCCGTCTGCCCGTTGGGAAATATCCTCAGAGTACGTCTAACGTTAGCCTTGGCCTACCTCGAAATTTGTAAGGACCAGCGATGCGGTATGTTCGAGATTTGGCCAAAAATCAATTCAAATTCTTCATACGTACGCCAGAACCCATGTATGCCGAGTATAAATAGACCTACTCTATAGTGAAATCATGCCAACGTCGGAAAGTTTTGCCAATCTATTTTTAAATTATCTAGCAGAACTGGAACAATGCAAATGATAGGCCTAAAGTTAGTAACAAAATGATTCAACGTTAATGCTATAAAATAAAAAAAAAATCCTAATGGTAGTAATAGTTCCCGTCTTCCAAAAAAATAAAAAATCTTAAAAAGAAATTTGGCTGGTTTTCATGTCTGCAACGCCATTTAATCAAAACGGAAATGTTAAAACAGCAATTTTAAGTGGAATGAAAAATATTTTCAAAACTCGCTTTCTATCGTATATTGTCGTTTTCTTCGCCCAGTGTAAAAGAAAATTTTTCCCCCAGTAAATTTTGGCCCTTCGGCCCTTATTTCCTAGGAAATGTGGGCCCCCACACAATTAATCTGTAGCCATCCAGTAAATTTGGTCCCTTTTCATAGCGAAAATGGTGTGCTAGGAAATTTGGGCCCCGGCCCTTCTTTCCTATGGAGACAACATCTTGTCCCCATTTTGCAAGAAAAAACCTTCTTCTCCCTTCACAGTAAATCTAACTGCCGTTTTGCGTAAAGCACGCTTTTTTTCTCAGTGTATCCCGATGGGTACTGCCCAAATCGAAGAAAATATTCCATTTTTTTTTCACCGAAGTGCTTACTGGAAACCATTTTGTGTTAGTGGGCAAATTGCACGAGTACAACGGCGCTGTATTCCGTACATAAATATTACTACTTTCGGTTTTAGCTTATCCCTTCAGTACAAAATATTAAGAGTGGTCAAGCATTGTTATATGAAAGAGGACTTCACTGAAAGAAACAAAATGGAGAGAAAAACATTCTAAAATCGTATTCCATTAAAGGAGACATTCAAGTTTAAAGTTTAGTATCATTTCTGTAGAAACGACTAATTTTAGACTAGCTATGACGTCACAGCCTCAGATTCATTAGTCTTGATGTACTTTAAAGAAAGTTTATTGACTTTTTTCACTATTTAAATTATTTGTCTTCAAAGTTTCTTTAGGTGGTATATTATAATACCATCCTAAGATTTACTACTTTTTGGCATATCCCATGATTTATGAGCCACAAAATCGCAGGGCAAAATATGATAGAATACATAAAGACTTGGTTATGACATCACAACTAATCTGATTTCTGTCATTTCTATACAAATGATACCAAACTTTAAATTAACATATCTTCTTAATGGAATAAGATTTGTGAATGCTGTCTACACTATTTTGTTTCTGTTGAAGTCCTCTTTTATATGATAGACTTGCATGACCACTGAACTCATTCTTTAATGGAAGGAACCGTACAGACACACCAGAAAAATTACCTAGTAAAATCAGTTCGGAGGGGACCAAATTCACTAGACATTCCTTATAAAATAAGAACCAGGGGTGGGGAAGGGGGCAACATTTACGATCACATCGGCCCAACCGGTACGCTATCACTCAGTCACTCGGCCTGTTATTACTCACTCGTCGCATACACGCTGCACTGTTCCCCGGCCTTGCATAGTTGACCATGCTGGAACACGTATTGCGTCCATAAATTCATCACGATTTTTTGTACAGAAGTTTTGGCTCTCGGCCTTCGGCCTATACGTAGTATAGGGCGAACGACGTCACGCTCTCTGGTACAACTTATTAAATACGTACCACAAGGCCTAACGGTATGTTACAGAAGTTGGCAAACGGAATCAGTTTAACAAAATTTGATCGCTAATGCAATGGATACAAACGAAATTCGCAAATATATCTGGCTCAACTACAAAAGATTCCAACATTTCCACACAAAAAAGTCGATTAATTCTAGGCGTGAAAACTTGAAGCGGTTTGTTTGTTCGTTGCTCGCACACACAATCACCGACGCGATAAAGTGTACGAAGTCGGCTAAGGTCATAAGTCATATCAGATTTGACTATTCATATCAAAGATGTTCCGTATATTTGTGTATTAGACTAGTGTGTGGAATAAATGCGAGTCTCGCAGAAAATCAAAGAAAGCGGAAGTGGCAGCGCCGTCTTTTTTGGGCGCGCGCGTGACCATTCAAAGGAGAAATAAAAGTCAAATATTCTAGCTTGATATATGAGAGAGAAGAGAGAATGACAAAATAAACCAATTAACAACATCCCCATCATAAAATTGGATTCCATTCTCAAGTTATCCAAGTTTGAAGTTGTAAGATGGACGCTGCCATTTTGTCTAATGTTCAACTTGTGTTGATATTATGCCAATGATGACATAATTTTCCCTATATGTGCTAGCACCGATAATATATTTCTTTAGAATTCTCTTGGCAATTTTCTTTCCAAAATGCTTTGACATAAGGTTCTAACAGTTCAAGATCTTGACACATTGCTATCACATACAAATAAATGCAAAGGAAAACATATTTCTTAGAAGATAGAACATTAGAAATAGATTATAAAGAAATATATTAATATTCTTACCTGTACTGGGTGTATGACATCATTTTGGGGACGACGTATGAACAAAATGTCAATAAGTTTATATTGACAAAATTAATGTTTTAATAAATAAGAAAATTTATATGTTTAATTGATTTGTACGATGTGAAATTTCTTCAGATGACATATATTATTATTTCTATCATATTTAATTACGAAAAGGCCATACTCTCTTGCTTAAGATTACATACTATTTCATGAATTTCTTTTGCATCGGTAGGGGTTAAAAAGTAACTTATCACGGCTAATAGGTAGGTAATCGTAATCATAATCTTCACAAAGAGGAATACTTGACTGAATATTGGGTCCTACAATTAGAAAATGAATTCAAAATCCATATTAATGCCATGAAGATCCCTCGGGCCAGGCCGGTGCTTATCTCCGGTTTCTCTGGCGTAAACGAATTAAAGCATTATGACTCTCACTGGACAGGACGCCGGTCCATTGCAGGTCACTCCCCATTGCTGGTACTCTTTTTACCTCTGAATAAAACGGAGCAAGCAAAGTTAAGTACCTTGATGCTGACCACTGAACATGTGCAGCACCTCGTTAGCTCGTCAGAAATTATTGCATTATTACAAATGTCTACTGTGTCTAAAACTATTCTTTGCATGCATGATACCAGATGGGATGGTAAATGAAGTTTTCTTTGTGAGCAATTTACTGATTTATCTTTCAGATTCATATTATACATCATGGATGTCATGAAACTCACTTTGGCAATGCTTATTCTGGCAACACTGATATTCCAAAAAGTTCAGTGTTTGAATGAAGAGGAAAAGGAGCAAGTGGATATTCCAGAACGCAGCATAAAACGATACGTAGCATGGATAAGAGCATACCAAGAGTATCTAGAAACTCGTGGTAAGTACCTCCCAGCAAATGACTGCAGGGTGTCACATTTATATTCCTAGGGGTGTAAGCATCCTTTTGCATTGGAGAGGGGGAGCGTAAAAATGCTAATGGCATAATTGTTTTACAAAATGGTATAAAAAAGCGGTCTTTAAACTGTTCGGAGGCTTAATTTCACTAAAGAGCAAAAAAAAAAAAAAAAAGTCATTGCATCAAAATCTGGACCTTTTAGCAAAATGTCCAGAATTTGTTTACCTTTTGCTCAGCCGTAGGGGAAAGGAAGGGAGGAAGAGGGGTGGGTCTACCCCTGGCTACACCCATAGTTCCCATCTTGTTAATAATAGTTTCAAAATGTTTAATCTGGTACCACCAAATTACTCTATAAGGTATAAGTTCCTCTATACAATTTATTTATGTTTACTCAGTGTATGCCTTTAACTTAACATCGACTGACTGAATTATAATGGCCAATTATGTCAAAATTAATGAGACCTCACAATAATTGTACATCGAATTTAAAAACTTTATTTTGAATAGAACTATGCGTTAGAATAAAAATTCAGAGTAACGTGAAATATAAAGTAAGTCGAGTTGAGTGCTTTTATCTGTCTGGATTCAAATCCTTCTCGTGTGACTAACTGCAGGGTAAGATATATTTGTACAGCATAGTGAGAGGGACTTAGTAACAGGGCAAGTGGGTGTGTCTTTTCATTTTTATTTAAACCGTTTGAGAGAAGAACAATTTTAGGCGAACTTTTCGGTTATACAAGCCCTGAGTGTATGAGAACCTCTAATTGGGCTGAAATAAACAAGGAGATAATAAGTTAAATCAACGCTTGAAGTGGGATGCATTGTGTATAGACAGATAGCTATATAATAAGCCCTATATCTGTTTTTTCATATCCTCTAGATATTAGCTTACGATGGATTACAATTTGTCTTAAAAGAAGTTGGAGTGAGGTTAGGTTTATGTGGGACCTCAATATAAAGATAATAAAGTGTTGGATGTTTGAAGTCTCTGAATTGCTTCCTCTGAATACATGACTTGCAAGCGAATGAGTTGACTAAGTTGAGTAAGTTGAGTAAGTTGACTTGTCAACAAGTGATTTGACTTGAACAAATATGACTTGGTTACAAATCTGCGAAGGCTCTACCAGCATGAACCTTTATTGTTGATCGTATCATCATATTGTTGATCATTAATGAGAGGTATGTAGAGGCAATGAAAACAAAATAGAATAAAGGGATCGGCACTGTACTAATTCAACTCCTTTCTCTTCCTTTTGATCAAAGAAATACAGCGGAAACATCTACAGCCTGCATGCCTCAGTCCTGGTTGTGCAGGTTACAGCCCTGTAAGTAATATCACCCATTCTTTAATGCTGCTAGTCGTACATTTTTTAGTTTAAAATCTTCAGTTAAAAGACTCGTAACTCAAATAATTTCCATCACTATGAAAATGTTATTATCGATTACAGTCAAATCAAATAATGCATAGAATATCCAAAGAGTTGTTTTACTCATCACCCTATGGCGGATCCAGAGGGGGACCGCGGGGCTTAGATTTTTCCGATGATACTTTTTTACCATTCTTAGTCACGGTTTAAGTAAATTTTCTTTAATTTCTGGAAATTTCATTCAATGTTTGGGAAATCTTTGGGAACTTTCCTTCATTCTCATGCAAATTTTGGAAAATTTCTTTTTATTTTAGGAAAATTATTCGTCGATTTTCGATAAATTTTCTTAAATTTTCGGTAAATTTCCTTCATTGTTTGGAAAATGCCTTTCAACTTTGGGAATTTTCTTAATTCTCAAGCAGTTTTCTTTAATTTTCGGATATTTTCCCTCATTTTGAGGCAATCTTTTTATATTTTTGCTCAATTTTCTGTAATTTTTGGTACATTTTCTTTTATTTTTGGTTAATTTCCTTCAATTTTGAGTAAATTTTCATTAATTGTTGGGAAATTGTTTTTCGATTGTTTGGTAAATTTTCTTCAATTTTGGTAAATTTCATCAATGTTTGGGAAATTTTCTTTACTTTTGGGCAATTTTTCTTCAATTTTTGGGTAATTTCATCAATGTGAAAATTACTCTCAAACTGAGAATTTTACTTCATTCTCGTGTGATTTTTGTTTCTTCATTTTAGAGCAATTTTCCTCAATTTTTGGTATATTTTCTTTAATTTTTGGAAAAATTCCTTCAATGTTTGTAATATCCCTTTCAATATTTGGTAAATTCATTTGGTAAGTTCAATTTTCGGAAATTTCCTTCATTTAGGGATTTTTTTTTTCGATTTTCAATTAACTTTCTTCAATTAAAAGTTTTTTCCATTTTGGGGCAATTTTTGTTAGATTTTTGTTAAGTTTTTTTTAAGTTTCGGGTAATTTCCTTGAATGTCTGAGATGTCTTTTTCGATTTTGTCAAACTTTCTTTCATTCTCGTTCCATTTCCTTCAATTATCTGAAACCTTTTCTTTATTTTAAGGTAATCTTTATCTATTTTTGCTCAATTTTCTTCAATTTTTTGGTGCATTTTTTAAATTTTTGGTACATTTTGTTTTCATTTTTGGTAAATTTCCTTGAATTTTTAGAAAACTTTCTCCAAATGTTGGCAAGCTTTTTTTTCAATTTTTGGTAAAAAAATGTCAATTTTGGTAGATTTCATTCAATGTTTGGGAAATTTCCTTCATTTGAGCAAGGCTTGCTTTGTTTTTTTGCTTTTATTTATTTAATTTTTGCTTTTTTGTCATTATTATTTTTTTAATGTTTTTTGTACTCATACTTTTTACGATCGGTTGGCGTTCATGTCCTCTTGAAGGATTTTTGCCGACTTAACCGATTCATATTCAGAACATAAAAGCCGCCATTTTTTTCAAAGACTTTCTTTAAAAGTGGCTTAGCGCCCTCTAATATCGCAAAACTACCAAAACTTGGTATCTACACACACCATCTGTATCTTTGCAGCAAAAGAGAAAGCTATGCAATACAATTCAACGTTTCTGATTGGCAGATTATATTTACACAAATACTGAAAAGCGAATCGAAAACTGCAGCGGAAGTGACATATGTAGCCGATTGACAGCAGTGCCGTGTCAATAAAGAATCCCTCTTTATTTATATGGGGGAAATTGTTTGTATGTTAGCTTGCGTCAGCGACGTCACAGTGCGTAGCGCAAAGCTTGGCGGCGTGGGGTCCAGTAGGCGAAGCCCTGGTGAAGGTCCAAGGGCGAAGCCCTGGTGGGGTCCTGCAGGTTAAGCCCCCGGAAGCTTTGCAATTTTAGTCATTTGGAGGAGTAAATTTCGATCAAAATTAGTATATAATATTCTTTCTTGATTTATCTTTTGCAAAGAGCTTCTTTTGCGAAGAGCTATATCCCTCTTTCATACAAATGATCATTAAACTGTTGAAGTTCAACTGCATATTTTACATTGAGCAGTTGGGGGATTTTATCTTTTGTCCCAACAAGCCTACAAAAGTATATTATCACCGTCCAAAAACTTCTTGTAAAGGAGGAGGGGGTCGTAAAATTATTGGAAATTTGGCAACATTTCCCGAAAATGAAAGAAATTTCCCGAAAATGAAAGAAATTTCCCGAAAATGAAAGAAATTTCCCGAAAATTTATTTAAGTAAACTTCACAGAAATAAAGGAAATTTTATAGGAATTGTAAGAAATTTCCCATAAATTGACACTGAAGTTTGCGAGAGAAAATTTATTCTCGAAAATGAGGGAAATTGCCCTCAATTTGAGTGGGGAGGGAGGGGGCCCAGGTAAACAGGTGGGGGGATACACCTGGGGCAATGCCCCGGGGCCCGGTGTTCTAGGGGGCCCGGGTCATAAGGTATTGTACAAGTTATTTAAGGGTCTGGATTCTTTGGGGACTAGGTTCCCCCGGGCATGGCGGTTCCTCTCGACGACCCTGAACTTACGTCGGGGATTTGTTTAATTTGTCAGGTTTGACAGATATTGAAAGGAAACCCCACTTCTAGCGCACTGCATGTATTATGAGATAATTGTTGCTCTCAATAAAAGAAAATTTAATTTGCCAAAGCTGCAATCCCTGTAACCCCTTTGATTAAAAGATAGAGTCTCGAATCCTAAAGAAACTTATATAATGTTGTCAGGTACCGACAGTTAGGTTTATAATCTTGTTCTTTTTTGCTTACGTATAGGCCTATAAACCGATCCAGCAAACCCAACAATTAAAAATCCCACAAGTATAGTAAAACAAAACATTGTCCGAAAAATTATGACTAAAGAGCTTAATGCTGTCACTCAAAACCTACGAATTGCATGTGTCAGCATATATCTGTTAATTGTGAATATAGGTGTTAATAAAAGTTTTTTTCAGATGAAAAATGTGTTTTGATTTTAATATTTTGTATTCTAATAATGTAGTTAATGATGTTTTATTGTCTCAGTATCACGACCTTAATTCATTTATACAAAAATGTTTTATATGCTGAAAGTTTTACAAGCCAAGTTTCCAAGAAAATTATCCCTGTATGTGTAAGATCCCCTCAAATTTCCCGACACATCAAAATTTCCCGACAAAATTTGGATTAGAGGGTGTGACACCCCTACACCGCCCGCGCTCGCTACGCCCCTGATTGCTAGTCAAAAGATTGGAACGCCTATTTTGACAGTTTGGATTAATGAAATATAAATCTACCTACTGTGGTGTAGCGGTTATCATACCTGTCTACAGACCACGAGGCCCCGGGTTCAATCCTGGGATGGGTAGACACGCCAGTGAACCACAACTGGTTATCAAAGGCCGTGGACATTGACTTGGCTGTCGATGTTATATCTGTCCGTACGTCGTACCTGTGTTCTCGTCCGGGTCGTATTAAGCGTTTCGTGATAGCATTTGTACTATCATAACCGAATATGCAGGCGACGACCCCGTCATTGTAATTGTGTGTTCAACTCTCTCTCTCTCAATGAAATGAAATCACGAACAGACGAATAGTAGGAAACAAGGTGCATACATATTTCATTCTTTCTGGGTTTTTTCATTCAGGTTCAGAAGCCGAGGGGCAAAAAATAATTCTGCTACTGATCGACAAGTTTTGAATAGCCTTTGAATGAACTTCACAGAGTATCAGATATTCTAATTGAAACGCCGTGTAAGCAAACTCATCAATCCATTTTAACTTTTATTCATCAAATGTCTATGGAGTATTTGCGTGTTCATTACCTGTGCATTACAATTCCTCAAAAAATGTTAAAAGTTTTTTCAGAGTTCCTCAGAAAAAGTTACGTTTCTTCAAAGTTTTTCAGAGACTCTTAAGACAAGATTGAAGACTAGTTTCCTTACAAAGTCTACAAAACATTTGATATTTTCTTAGAAGATGACTGTAAAATGATATAATTTTCCAATATTATATTGACTCTCTGAGAAGGGGGGTTTTATCATGCTTTATACATGTTATTTTTATTCTGGTAGGTTTCTTGTACAAGCTACGGCTTCCAAGCCTTTCCACCATTTCCTTCCTGTAATTTCCAGCTTATGTTACATGATTTCTTACTTATTTTCTTTACATTGTATTATCTTCACCGTTTTGTTTTTATGTGAATATTATGAGAAGATGGAAAATAAATTGAATTAAATTGAATTGAATATTCTTCAAAATATTTAAGCATCTCTCTCGTAGCACTGAGGAGATTTAAAATCCCTAAAATTCTTTTAAATGTTTGGGGCCCAACGGTTGTATCAGGCATGATTATTAAACTCCGCCTTTATTATTTTGTACATTTGCATAAAGTTTCTACAGTATATGGACTGACCAGATTGTTTTATATTTAGCATGCTCAGTCAGGGAGTGTGACAGGACGTGACTGCATATGGACATAGGGAGGGATGCCATGTGGGACATGGATGGGGGCCATGCGGGACATATGATATAATATATACCATGTGGTATACACCAAGGGCTATATCAGGCATAATTATTTGACTCCGCCTTGATTTTCTTATTCAACAATCTATTTGCATATAAGTGATTATATGAACTGACACTTTCATATATAGTATGCTTAATCAGGGGCTGTGATAGCTAGGGGGTGAGACTTCTTATGCAACCTATGGGGTGTCATATGGGACATGGGGTGAGATAACATGTGGGACATGGGGTGGTATGCCATGTGGAACAAGATGGAATGCCATGTATGATATATGGTAGAAAGCCATGCGGGACATAGGGTGGAAAGCCATGGGATGGAATGTCATATGGGACATGGGGTGGGATGCCATGTGGGACATGGGGTGGAATGTCATGTGGAACACGGGGTGGGATGCCACGAGTAGCACAGAGTGTGACATTGGTTGGGATGCCAATGGGTAGGAGGCTATATGGGCCATAGGTATGGGGACATGGGATGTGATGCCATGTGGGACATAAAGTAAGATGTCATTGGGAGGGATACCATGTGGAACATATGGTGGGATACCATGTGGGACATAAGGTGGGATGCAATGCGGGACATCAGGTGGAAAGCCAGTTATGATGAACATATGGTGGGATGACATGGGGACATAGGGAGAGATGCCATGTGGGACATAGGGATGGATGCCATGTGGGATATAGGGAGGGATGTCATGTGGTGCATATGGTAGGATTAATGTGGGACAAACATGTAGGATGGGATCCATGTGGGACATAGGGTGTGATGCCATGTGGGACATATGGTGGAATGCCATATAAGACATACTGTATGGTGGAATTCCATGTGGAAGATATGGTAGAATGCCATGTGGGACAAGGTGTGGGATGTCATGTGGGACATGGGGTGGGATGTCCTTTGGCACATGGGATGGGATCCATGTGTGACATAGGTTGGGATGCTATGTGGGTCATATGATGGGATGCCTTGTGGGACATGTGGTGGAATGCCACGTGGGACAAGGGATGAAGTGGATGTCATGTGAGACATGTGGTGGGATGCCATGTGGGAGATATGGTGGAATGCCACGTGGGACAAGGGATGGAATGGGATGTCATGTGGGACATGGGATGGGATATCATGTGAGACATGGGGTGGGATGTCATGTGGGACATGGGGTGGGATGCCATGTGGGACATGGGGTGCGATGCCATGTGGGACATGGGGTGAAATGCCATGTGGGACATGCGGTGGGATACCATGTGGGACATGGGGTGGGATGCCATGTGGGACATGGGGTGGGATGCCATGTGGATTATGGGGTGGGATGCCATGTGGGATGCCATGTGGGACATGGGGTGAAATGCCATGACATGCGCCATGTGGGATACCATGGGGACATGGGATGCCATGTGGGACATGGGGTGGGATGCCATGTGGGACATGGGGTGGGATGCCATGTGGATTATGGGGTGGGATGCCATGTGGGACTTCGTGTGAGGTGCCATTTTTATAATTGGCCGGGTCATATGATATGGGTGTCAATTTGCATGGGCATGCGAACCATGACGGTATTTACCGTCCTAGTTATACATTTTAAGCAATCTTACAAGGAAATTGTATAAAAGGTTAAAGGAAAGGTCTCGTCCCATCAATGAATTCAGAAGTGAACACCGCCGTGCTAGCAATGTCATTTCCGGTTTTCAATTTTCTTTACTGATTGCGAGAAATCTACGATGTTATCGATCACACATTCGCCGGACCGAGCATAGTACCTACATGTGTTATTAATAACATCACAGATTTCTCGCAATCAATAAATGAATAAGGAAAATTGAAAACCGGAAATAACGTTACCAGCACTGCGGCGTTTACTTCTGAATCTATTCATGGGACGATACCTTTCCTTTAATGTTTAAGCTTCCTGTTTATATGTGGTTTAATCAAGGAGCTTCTACACAGAAGCTCCTTGGTTTAATGCACTGTTCAAAGGACTTTGCACTCGCGAATGACCCTCTTATAAGTCGTTCTACTAGGGCCAAGATCCTTTGCCCAGTGTATCAAATGCGCATATGAACACTGCCAAAACTGTAATCTTTAAGTGTAACATTTTTGCCTGCGTTGAAATGTTGACATTTCAGATCTTTGAATGTGCTAGTTTAAGAAATTTCAATTATAACTTCTTGAATTAAACATTACAAAAGTAAAAAAGACTTTTCGCAGGTTATAAAAGCAACTTATTGAAAGATATTCATGCATATTATTATCATATTAGACGGGTTACTATATCTAGACTTGCATGTGTTTAAGATTAAATGTTCTTAGTGCGGTGTTGTGTGCACGGTTCAAAAATTGTATTGGACGTACAGTGGCTCGAGGTCAAAGTCTGTTTTTTCTTCATTTAATAGGACAGAAATGATAATTATAAGACATTGGAAGAAATTTCAGATTGTGCAATTTAGCATATATTTTCTAATTTATTCAATCATTAATTCTGTCAATATAAATGACCATTTTGTTCTTGCGTCCTCTAAAAAATGATGCCATACGCCCAGTACAGATTAGAATATTAGATCAATCTATTTTTTATAATATATATATTCTAAGAAATAATGTTTCCTTTCCAATGGTTTATTAAATCTTATTTGTATATCATAAGCTACTAATGATTCAAGCTCTTAAACTTCATGTTAAAGCATTTAAAAAAAAAAATCAAAGAGAAGTCTAAATAAATGCATTATGTGTGCTTGAAAATCAGGCAAAATATATCATCATTGTCATGATTTCCAAAATTAAACAGTTAGCAGGTTAGACAAAATGGCAGCGTCCATTCAGTCAAAGCTGAATAACTTTAGATAAGAATAAGATTTTGACTTGCTGTTTTTGGTAGTTGGTTTCGATTTTAATCCCCTATCATATAAAATGAAGATTGTATCAGACTTTATGTCTCGTTTAAGGAGTCCTACTTGTATGCGAATAGTACTGGATTCAAATCCCGCCGCTAGCGCTGCATTGTGCAGTTGTGTCCAATTAAGTGAGGCACTTTTCTTGCTCTATAGTTGAAGTTTTTCAGCTGTAAAATGAGTGCCTATATAGTACTTCTTGTTAGCTAACTTCAGATAGACAAACGTCCTGTCCACAAGGAGTAATTTGCTCGCACCGAGGAAAAACACCGGCCTGACGGGCCTTCATGGCTCAAGAATGGATTTGACTTTAAGACGATAATGTATAAACTCTTGTATCATGCATGTAAACGCGTATATGTACAATGAAATAGAACCAGAAACCAACAGGTTGTGTGGTTTCGATGCCTCATTTTTTAGAAGCTGTTATAGTGCAGATGGAAGATAACGTTATTTTAATAGCTCATGTTAAATGTCACTCCTTACATCATAATTAACATCTGAGGATATTGAGATCTATTGAATTTCATTTTGTTAAATCAGCTAAGAACCCCCATGCAATGAGACCCCCATTTGAATTTCAAGTCAGCATGTTTCAAGACCCCTTCCTCTCCAAACAGAGAAATGTTTAATAGCATAGTCATACCAAGCAGTCTTCAAGCAAAGAACTTTGCTTCAAGAGTTAATGTTATATTGAGATGATCTACCCGTGAAGAACTGATGGATGAGGATCCGCTGGGAATTCAACCAGGGCCATCTAACTTGGCAATGTCATGATATGACCACTAGACCAGGTATTTGTTTCTTTTAGGCTTTTAGATATTTATACAAAGTCACTAATGATGACTAATCCGTGAAACATCCTTTGCAACTGTTGCGATTGTTCAGCATTGTGAAGGAATACACTTCTAATGCAATTCAAAGGTAGCAGTCTTGCCACAGTGACTGTCTATTAATTCATCTAGTATTTGTCCTGGGAGAACAATAATGTTATTTTAAACAATAAACAAAGGAACTTTGGTTAATAAAAGGTAGTAAATCACAACAGTATAAAAGAGATTATTTCATAGAAATTTACAGGTTGTGGTGGAGTCAAGATATATATATATATATATATATATATATATATATATATATATATATATATATATATATATATATATATATATATATATATATATATATATATATATATATATATATATATATTATAAAAAAAATAATTAAATTGATTATATATGACATTTTATAACATAAGCATGTGCACACTATCTAACGGCATAAGCATGCCACATACAAACCAAAACTAACATACCGGTACACTTGTAAAGATTTGAAAAAGTCAAGATGTTTGCGCTAAGCCACACCCACTCATTAATATGTATGATATCGACAACAAAAACAATAGGACCATCTTTGAGTCATGATTAATCAATATGCCAAATTTGACATGCCATTGATGTATGGTTCACGAGATACCGTGTTTACAGCTTGTTTTCAGTAAAACCACATTATGCCCGCCCACAATATTTATGCCAAAGAAGGTACAAAACAGATATATGGTTATCAAAATATAGTTTTATGAAGAATTTTTTACATTTTGCCCTGCCCACTCATTAATCAGTCCGGTTCGTGCCCCCAATCGGTAGAACAGTTTTGTTCACCCGATCGGGGATACTTTACAGAAGTATCCCACAATGTATCTATCCAAATTCAAAGTTTGCATAGGAATAACATAAGAATCAGACACATTTTGATCGCGGGGAACTCGATTACTGCGAAAGGTTTAAATTTTTCTTCAAGATTTGAAAAAAAATGGCATATGAATTATCTTTTCACTGCGATTTTAATATTCAACGTGCGGTTTTGGAGAAATTGTGCAAAAAAGTGATGAATTTTTCGTATGTGTTTCCGTGAGGCAGCAAGGAGCTTGAGAAATAACTTGGGGTTTTGTGAAAATTATTTAGCAATAACTGAGTGATAGTAACGAGGTTGTTTTACTTTCGCGAAATGGTAATTGAACAAAGCAAAATTTGTTACAAACCTTTAATGAAACGACTGACAAGCGTCTATGACTGAAACTTCACAATACTAATGGCGGCTTCCATATATCATTGTAAGCTCATTGCGCATGCTTGAGTCTCCCGATCTGAGTTTTTAAAATGAAACTGCCTTTTTTTTTAAGTTAAAAAAGATGTCATAACAGTCTCGTGCAGATCAAATCTCCTGATATCTGCTTTCGCTCTGCCAGTTCTTTCTTTCAACATGTTTAAAGGAACTCCAAAATGGAATGATACAGTGGTGTAGGAAGCCAATCATTTTATTGGAGACTAAGTACTAGTTTAGTTTGGCTCCAATAATAATGAAGGTATGACGGACTGATATTGAAGAGTCAGAATCCTTCATTATCTTTTGTTATTCCAAAAGGATAGTTTTGGGAATATTTCCTTCATTTTCGATCAAATTTGCTTCAATTTTCGTGATTACTTTTCATCCATTTTCTGAAAATGTTGCCACATCCCCATTTACTCCCCCCCCCCCCTTCTTCCTTCCAAAAAAAAAATAATACATTTTCATAGGTTTGCTGGGACTATAATCATTTCTGGGCCCCAATGCAGCGATGTGAATAATCTTTCTACGCTGCTAATATATACTGTAAAGAATATTGACCCCTATCTGCCTATCAGGTTGTGTTTTGAAAAAATGTTGATAAGAGTTCCCATATTTGGTCATTTTGTAAGCGGTGGCCGAAGAACTATGCTTAGAAGAAAAGGAGGGGGGGAGGGGGGGGGGGGTCAAACTTTCGAGAATTGTAAGGTTCGTGTTATAACCTTAAATTACAAAACCTCGTTGGAAATCAATTTTGAAACTGTCAAGAAACAGGTAGATTTGTTGGTTTTCGGGAAGAAACCTGAAGAGTTTGCTATAAAGGTACAATATGACCATAAGATTTGTCGTAAAAGTTTAACTACTATTGTTTCCAAGGTGTTTGTTAAGGAGTACACACCAGTGTATAACAAACAAATGTATTTTAAAGATTATACCATGGGGCATCTGAATGAAAGCCGGTAAACAAGAAACGATTGAAAATGTCTCGTACACAGTTTCGCTTTAAGAAGAAGAGATTCGCGTTTGCTTTGTAATCATTTTTTAGTTTATGAAATCGTAGATTGGATCAACGACTTCGAAATCTTCCTAATAAGTACGTTTTCTATAACGCTGGTATTCTAAGATGAGGAATGCGTTCTTCTCCCCCCCTCCCCCTCCTTCCCTTCCCCATTTGAATGCTGGTTAAGTTGTCCATGTTAACTGTAAATAATATAAAGAAATATATAAGTAGTGTGAAGTTGCTCATATATTAGTGTAGTGTGTCACTTATCATTATTATTAACAGGCATGGAGTTCATAGATTACAGGGACCTTTTACATGGGTTCTTGCTAGCCCTACTGGCATCGGTAAAACATTTAATGTAATGAAAGCGTTAAGTGAAGATTACATTAATCAAGCGGTTTCAAAAGTATTTTGGTTTTTGGGGTTTGGAAGAAAAAAAAAAAACACAGTTTCAAGTAACTATGAATTTGTGGCAGGTTTACCTCCTTCAGACTTTTTGAAAAGGATTGAAAGAACTCAACACAATGTGATTGTCATCAGTTCGGTTCGTACCACCGATCGGGGGACTCAATCAGTCCCCTGATCAGGATACTCAATAAGTCTCCCTGTCGAGAGACTCCAGTATGCGCACAGCTTACAGTGATATATGGAAGCCGCCATTAGTATTGTGAAGTTTCAGTCATAGACGTTTATCTGTCGTTTCAATGAAGGTATGTAACAAAGTTTGCTTTATTCATATTCAATTTCGCGAAAGTAAAACAACTTCGTTACTATCACGCAGTTATTGCTAAATAATTTTCACAAATCCGCAAGTTATTTATCATAATTTCAAAAAACCTTGTTAAAGCGCGACTGCCTAACAGTAACACATACGAAAAATTAATAAATTTTCTTCAATTTTCTTGAAAACCGCAAGGTGAATTTTAAAATCGCACGGTGAAAAGATAATTCATATGCCATTATTTTAAATCGTGGAAAACAATTTGAATCCTCCACAGTGCTTGAGTTCCCTGTGCTCGAAATATGTTTGATTCTTATGTTATTCTTGTACAAACTATAAGATATGTATTGTACCGTATGACTGTTAAGACTCTTCGCCATACATTAAAGAACTAGAACTGTCCGAAGGAAAGTATGCTCGACTATTCAAAGCTAGTAAAGAGAATGGGCTTATAGAGGGAAGTATATAGAGTAGCAGGGGCAGATGATTTCAAATTACTTGAGTTTTGAAAGATGCACTTACATTTTCATTTGCACCACAAGCTTCAAAGTATCTTTGAGTTTTCCTATATATTTTAAGACAAAAAGTTCAAGTAACTCAGAAAACATGTAAAAGCTAGCAGTCTTTATAATTACAACACCTCTTTGGTTCATATCAATTGAATAATAAAGAAAGGAGAGGTCCTGACTCGCTAATGCCAATGAAAGAATGCAACTCAACCCCCATTCAAACCTGTGCCCTCCCCATACGCCTACACATTCTTAGAACTACATCCTGGATTGCAATACAACTTCCAATTTAAGAAAATGTGTGTGTCAAGCAAAGTCAAGCAGCATGAAAATATGCAATAACATTAAAACAAAATTATGCTAAACAATATTGCTTAACGTATGACAAACTAGACTTTGGAAACGATACAAATCCCCACACCGCTAATAATGCATATTCCAGACTGTCTCACATTCCATCCCAACCTGTCCCAAATGTCATCCCACGTCTATACTTCATGCAATCACACCTGAAAACCAGATACTGTATGTCATTCCACCACTTGCATGACCCACATGCCATCACAACTGAAATCCAGATGACATCCCACCACATGCCATCCCGCCCTGTCCCACATGTCGACCCACTCTGTTCCACATGCTAACCCATCCTGTTGGAAATTTGAGAAATGGATGTGCATTGCGAATTTCTGACGCCACGTGCATAATGCGTAAGCATAGCATGGGTCCAAGGGCCACACGGATGAGATTCCAAGGGCAACATTTCTGTGGATGACCATGTACCTTGGGGCAACGTCCCGAAAGCTTTGGGTTTCATCAATTTAACGGGTAAAGATTGACTTCTAACAACATTTGAATATTTTACGAAAATATACATGAAGTCTTAGTAAAATCTCCTGATTAATAAACCTAATGCTCTTCCCTTTCACATTTCAAGTAATTCTTACTGGTATTCATCTATTGACTATAGTTTCTTTTGTTGTGTTGTTATCTAGCGTTTGATTATATTATGTTTTTTACAGGTATGCATTTATTGACTGTTTTTTCCTTTTGTTGTGTTGCTACGTAGTTGGATTAGAATATGTTTCTTACTGGTATGCATTTATTGACTGCCTTTTTCTGTTGTTGTGTTGCTACGTAGTTTGATTAGAATATGTTCCTCACATTAGAATGTGTTTCTTACATTAGAAGTTGTTTATTTATTTATCGACTACCTTTTTCTTTTGTTGTGTTGTTATATAGTTTGATTAGAATATATTTCTTATTGGTATTCAAAAATTGTCTGCCTTTTTCTGATATCCTGTCTATGATTTGTATATCTTACAATATGGTATGTATGATTTGATAAGATAAAGGTAAATAAACTTATTGTTAAAGCGACAATGCCTTTGGAAACCTACAGGCTGTGAACACCATAAAGCGGCTGTTGTCTTGGGTAAACCATTTGAACAATGTCTTTCCATTGGTCAGCTGGTGGAATGACTCACACTGTTTGTGTGAGCACTTAAAGCGATATTAAATCAGAATTCTTGTCAAATGAAAGGTGTATGGTTCAACTGTGCATGATGTGTTTGTATCAATGGATTTAGGAGTAGGCCTACTAATGACAAATTTTGGAAGTATTGAGAGGAGAACATTTTTGGTTAAAAACACTAGAATTCGTGAGTAAACAAATTGTAAATATTGAAGTTTTAACTAACAAGAAGATAGCAAAAAGAATTCATGGTTGGGGGGGTGGCCATTACAAAACGATTTGGTACTGATACAGTTTATATCGGGGTAAATAAAGTTTGATTTGGCCAGATAAAGTCAGATACAACCTTGATAAAAATCAGATACAGCCTTGATACAAATTAGTTTGATCTCCAAATGAAGGTTGATATTGCCAGATCAAGCCATATATAACCTCTATTATAGCCAATTTGATCTACATATAAAGTTTGACCTGGTCAGATCAATCCAGATATAAAGTGGATTTAATGCTACATATGATTTACAAATAAAGTTTCACCTGGCCAGATAAAGCCACATTCAACCGTTATCAAAGCCAATTTGATCTACAAATAAAGTCTCATCTGTCCAGATCAAACCAGATAAAGATTGATTTAATGCTACTTTTGATATACAAATAAAGTTTAATCTGGCTAAATCAAGCTAGATATTAAGTGGATTTAATGTTCAAATTTAATATACAAATAAAGGTTTATCTGACTATTTATATCGTTTATAGAAGTCAATTTAAACTATAGATTAAGTTTGATCTGTCGAGATGAACCCATGTATAAACTTGAATTAATGCTACATTTGATCCCAGCTGAAAAATCCCCTATGTTAGGTTTTTCACCAAGACATCAAACTTTCTGTCATACAGTCTGATGTACCAACCAACGATGCAAGTGATGAGAACAAAGACCATTTATATGATCAACTGCTCTAATTAATCAACTCTAATTGAGTACCGAAACATGATTTACTGATATTGATGGGGGATCTCAACGCCAAAGTAGGTCATAATAATAAAGGATATGAGAATGTTTTTGGTGGACATGGTACCGGTGAGAGTAATGCTTATGATGAGAAGCTTCTGGACTTCTGCGGTAACAATAATCTGGTGATTAATGGAACAATTTTCCCACATAAGCAAATACACAAGGAAACCTGGACTTCCCTGGCATCCTGGAGCACACGGAATCAAATTGACCATGTGACTGTGTGATGGTAACAAAACAGCACATGACATCTATACTGATACGATGAAGAATAATACCATCAAACTACAACAGCCAGCAATTAGAGCCCAGTTTTCTTCAATTTTTGAGAAAAAATTTCATTCAATGTTTGGTTATCTCTTTCAATTTGTGGGAGAAAAAAAAATTCATTCTCGTGCCATTTCCTTCAATTTTCGGAATATTTTCTTCATTTTGGGACAATTTTCCTTCAAATTTCGGTAAATTCAAAGGTGGCAGTCTTGCCACAGTGACTGTCTATTAATTCATCTAGTATTTGTCCTGGGAGAACAATAATGTTATTTTAAACAATAAACAAAGGAACTTTGGTTTATGAAAGGTAGTAATTCACAACAGTATAAAAGAGATTCAATTTATAGAAATTTACAAGTTGTGGGTGGAGTCAAGATATGTATTTTTTTATTTTAGAAATAATTAAATTGATTAAATATGACATTTTACAGCATAAGTATGTACACACTATCTAACGGCATAAACATGCCACATACGAACCAAAACTGGCATACACTTGTTAAGATTTAAAAAGGTTAAGATTTTTGCACTATGCCACACCCACTCATTTATATGCATGATATCGCCAGCAAAAATAATAGGACCATCTTTGAGTCATGATTATTCAATCTGCCAATTTTGACATGCCACTGATGTATGGTTCACAAGATACCGTGTTTACAAGCTGTTTTCAGTAAAACCACGTTATGCCCGCCCACGATGTTTATGCCAAAGAGGGTACAAAATAGATTATATACTCATCAAAATATAAGCATTTGAAGAATTTTACATTTTTCCCTACCCACTCATTAATCAGTCCGGTTCGTACCCCCAATTGGGAGAACAGTTACAGAAGTATCCCACAATGCATCTACCCAAATTCAAATTTTGTATAGGAATAACATAATAATCAGACACATTTCGAGCGCGGGGAACTAAACCACTGCGAAAGGTTTAAATTTGCATATGAATTATCTTTTCACCGTGCGCTTTCAATATTCACCGTGCAGTTTTCGAGAAATTGGAAGACAAGTGATGAATTCTTATTATGTGTTACCGTTAGGCAGTCGCGCTTTGACAAGGTTTTCTGAAATTATGAGAAATAACTTGGGGATTTGTGAAAACTATTTCGCAATAACTGCGTGATAGCAACGAGATTGTTTTACTCTCGCGAAATTGAGCATGAATAAAGCAAAATTTGTTACAAACCTTCAATGAACGACTGATAAGCGTCTATGACTGAAACGTCGCAATAAAAATGGCGGCTTCCATATATCACTGTAAGCTCAGTGCGTATGCTTGAGTCTCCCGATCTGAGGACTTAATGATCGGCGGTACGAACCGAAGTGTTAATATGCACGATATCGATACTAAAAACAATAGGGACCATCTATGGGTCATGACACATCTATGTGCTAAATATAAAATTTAAAAAAATTGCACTTCATTTTAAATTCAAAAAGATGTCATAACAGTCTCGTGCAGATCAAATTCCCTGATATCTGCTTTCGTTCTGCCAGTTCTTTCTTTTAACATGTTTAAAGAAACTCCCAAATGGAATAAGATATACAGTAGTGTAGGAAGCCAATCATTTTGTTGGGGTCTAAGTACCATTTTAGTTTGGCTCTAATAATGAAGGTCTTGACGGACTGATTTTGAAGAGTCAGAATCCTTTAACATTTTTTGTCATTCCAAAAGGATAGTTTTGGGGATATTTCCTTCATTTTCGATCAAATTCTCGTGATCATTTCCATCCATTTTCTGGAAATTTTGCCACTTCCCCCAATTCCACCCCCCCCTCCCCTTCTCTTTCCGAAAAGAAAAATCAAACAATTTAACGAAATTTCCCCCCTACTCCATCACTCCTCCGTTTACAAACAATTTTTTAATACAGATTCTCGTATACATTTTGATAGGTTTGTTGGGACTAAAATCATTTCTGAGCCCCAATGCAGCGATGTGAAATATCTTCCTACGCCGCTGATATATACTGTAAAGAAAATACTTGACACTATCAGGTTGTGTTTTGAAATAATGTTGATAAGAGTTCCCTTTTTTGGTTCATGTTGTATGACTCACTCACTTATCTATGTGTTTGCAAACGCGAGCGCTCAGATCGAACGCGTAGCTGATGCTTATAGAAGATACGCCTACTCGATAATAAACCAAACAGTGTAAAGCATGAGCTCCTGAATAACCAATGGAAATTTTTATCAAATTCACCTTAAACTAAGCTCTTTGCTTAAACCAATCTGCCAATCAGAAAGCTAGTTTAAATGAGATGAAACAGATGCATGTGTTTCCAGAAACTGCGTAAAAATAATTCTGATTAGCCCAAGTTGACTTTGAAACAAGACATTGAAGTTAACATTTACCGTGAGAATTAAATCTCTTCGTGACTGATACCGCCATCAAGAGTATGAAACAATAAATTTACAATGTTTAAAGTTAATTATGCTCTGCTATATACGACAATAGATATACCCTCTAATGATACCCAACTGAGATTACCCTGAAAGGTAATGTTTCTTTATTGATGTTCAAGGCGATCTCGCCAAGTATTTGATAAAAAAGCTTAAAGGCTGCATCAGCCTTGTCATTGCCAGGGATGCCAACATGGCTGGGTATCCACAAGAAAATAATGCTTTTCCTGCAAAGAGTGGCGAAAGAAGTTTACGGAGGAGGAGGTGGGATGTGGGATTATCCCATTTAAGATTGAGTAAAGAAGTAAGGAGAGCCTTAGAGTCGGAGAAGATGTCAAAAAGGCTGAGTGGCTGAGTGGTTGATGGCGAAGAGGATGGCCTTGGCTTCCGCCGAGAAGATGGACGAGTAGTCGGGAAGCCTGCTCTTGAGGGTGATGTCTTAGATGATGGCAGCAGCATCTGTCCTGTCGCCTTCCTTGGAGCCATCATTTTAGATGAAGGTGTAGTTTGAGAGTTGGTCTTTGATATAACTGTGGAGGTTGATGAAAAGGTTAGGGTCGTGCCAGTTATACTGCGTGTAATATATTTTTTAGATATTCTTAATCTTAGGCTATTAATTTGCATTCAATCACGTTCTTCCTGTCTTGTAAATATCAACAAAACAATGTTTGACCTGTCAGCAAGAAGTGTTTGACAGATAATCAATAATGTGATTGAATAATGTGTTCAGACAAAGAAAACAGGCTGATTATATTCTTATGCCAACGGCATTACATCTATCTTTCCCGTAAGTGTACCAGTCACTTTAAATGTGATCCGAGTGCGCACATACATCCTTGTAAATCAAATCAAAAGCTTTAAGACTCCTGAGGATGTTTAATTCTATATTTTAAACTGTGTCTTGTTGTAAAGGGATATCAGATACCTTACATGCCAGCAAGATATTATACGACCGGTAGATGGCTATGCCTTGTAATCTGTAGGTCATTAACTATTTCCCAGAAAGGTAAAACTAAGTTGCGCATAAAGATAAAAAATATTATTAGAATTATCACTATTATTATTATTATTATTATTATTATTATTATTATTATTATTATTATTATTATTATTATTATTATTATTATTATTATTATTATTATTATTATTATTATTATTATTATTATTATTATTATTATTATTATTATTATTATTATTATTATTATTATTGTTATTATTATTATTATTATTATTATTATTATTATTATTATTATTATTATTATTATTATTATTATTATTATTATTATTATTATTATTATTATCATTATTATTATTATTATTATTATTATTACTACTATTATTATTAATTTATTATTATTATTATTATTATTATTATTATTATTATTATTATTATTATTATTATTATTATTATTATTATTATTATTATTATTATTATTATTATTATTATTATTATTATTATTATTATTATTATTATTATTATTATTATTATTACTATTGTTATTACTATTGTTATTATTATTATGATCATTATTATTATTCATATATAGCGCAAATATTGTACAAAATTACATTCAAATGCGCTTTACAAACATTGTAGAATAGCATTAAATGAAATTGAAATAAAGAAAAAAAATTAGATTTATATAGGTATAAAAGTAGCTGGAAGTAAGAAAAAGAATAAAATATAAGATTCAACAATGCAAAAGGCAAAACTAATTACAAAGCATAATAATGATAATAATGATAATACTGATAATAATAATAATAATAATAATAATAATAATAATAATAATAATAATAATAATAATAATAATAATAATAATAATAATAATAATAATGTTAATAAAAACAATAATATATGAATATATATACACACATATATTCATATGCACAACACACATATATTAAATATAAAATATATATATATAATATATATATTATATATATATATATATATATATATATATATATATACATATATGTGTGTATATATATATATATATATTGCTAACATATATATATATATATATATATATATATATATATATATATATATATATATATATATATATATATATATATATATATATATATATATATATACATATATATATACATATATATACACACACACACGTAAGTATAGGGCGAATGACGTCACGCTCTCTGGTATGGGCCTACAAGCTGACACTAGCGCTCAAATGCGTTAAGTGTGTGCAATATAATGCTATGCTCAGCGTGAAGACAACTTAAACCCTTGAAGACCCATGGGTTCAAAACGTAAAGAACACAACAACAAAAAAATCGGAATTTTGTTTTCAAAATTAATTTTCACAACTTTCCTTTCGTTTTCTACCACTACAAGTTTAGTTTCTATGAATGATAAGACAATAGAATTTCAAATGAAAAAGTCAAATTAAAGAAATTATTGACAAAAATATGCACATTTGCACATTTTAGGCCAAATTAGGCCAGTTTTTTTGAGCTTGTATTTTTCTTGTGAATAATGAAAAATGAGGATTTGTTTACATATTTAGATTGTTTGTCAGATTTCCTTTCCATTGATACCAGTCTAGTTTTTTTTTTCTCAAAGCAAAACATGCAAAAACAATGAAAAATTAAAAATTAGAAATCACCGCTGTTATTACTAGCGGAAAAGGAAAGCCACGTGGTCCAGTGCGAGATCGAATTCGGGCCAACGCGTGCTGTGCGCCGAAATTTGCCACTAGACCAAAGTGTCTAACTAGAAGAGAGAAAAAAATGCTTCATAATAACTTAAATTAAATGTGATTAGAGAGGGGGTACTTGCTTTTTCTGATATCATTTGAAAGTACATGGCTTGGCCTTTCTTACAATACACAATACATTTCGCGCACGGTAGATGTATTGCGATCAGAACTTACAGGTTTTTTTCAAATTTTGGTCTCAAAAAGGCTAAAAATCATCAAATTTGACACAAATTTGGCTCAAATTTTGCCAAAAAAGATATTTGAATTTTCAATTTCAATTGATTTATTTCCAGTATAGATTATGTACAATTTATAAATAGAAAAATACAATAATATACAATACAACAACTAATAATAATAACAATAATGATAATAGATAAAAAGTAAACGAAAGGAAATAATGTAGAATATGAGACTATATAACGCTTAAAGATATAAAAATGAATACAAAATGATTAGTTAAAAAGGGTTATAATAAGGGGTATAAAATACCAAAATGTATAAAAATTGCAGCTTTATATACAAATTAATTTTTTTAAACTGTTGTTTTAAAACTTGGGATGGTGGCTGGGTTTCTCAGACTATACTTTGTTTTATTGCATATAGATGTTATTTCTTAAATTTAATGGGTGGTCTTTCGTTGAAACTATTTTTTGGGCAAGTCTGTCAAATTCTTTCTTTGCTGCATCGTTTACTTTATTTAAAAGTAAATCACAGTCTAAACAAAACATATTGGCACAATATCTCAAGAAACTTTTAATTCTATTTTTATCTTTTACTTTAAAAAAATGGTACCAAGCTGGGACTGCGTAAAAGATATGAGGCAAGATGGAGGCTGTAATTATCTTCATTCTAGTTTCATGAGGGAAATAAGAAATGATATAGGTTAATGTAGAGACAATATAATACACTTTGGACAACATCTTCAAAATATGGTTAGAATACGATAACTTATCATCGATGCAGACTCCCAGTTAGATTGTACGTTCGACACAATCACCACAAATAACCGTTATCTCATTCTTTGTTTCAATCAACCCTTTATGTTTTAGGTTTATATTTTCAAAAAGCATTTCCTTTGATTTTAAGCAGATTTTTCTCTTCACACGTATCCACAACTCTGTTGACAAAATTTTGATAGTCACCTTGATTTTGGCGATGAGTCTGCTTAGAGATATTGCACGAAATGGTGGTATCATCAGCATATTTGACAACAGCACAATTTGAGTCTGAACGAATATCATCAGAGTATATATAGTAAATAAATATGCAGAACGTGGACCTCCCTGTGGAACACCAATTTTGATTTCTGATTTATCAGAGTACCCTTTTTGTAGTTTTACTTGTCTTGACCATCCTTGTAGGAAGTCTGCCAGCCAGTAAATAAGCCACTTTTCTTCAATGAAATTGGTTAAGTCACTGATTAGACGATTTGGCAAAAGTGTGTTAAAGGCAATGGAGAAATCAAGAAACAAGACTTTGGAAACAGTTGTATGTCTCTTATTTAGCCCTGAAACTATACCATGGATAAGAGTAAGTACGGCATCAGTACACGAAACGCCTTTTTTTGTATGCAAATTGGTTTTGATCACACCTTGTGATTATAGACTGCATTATATATGATAGCAGTATTTTCTGCATGCAATTAAACCTGATACTTGAAAGATCAATAGTCTGTAATCATTAACTGAAGCAGGTTTACCTATTTTAGGTACAGGTGAAGTTTTGGCATGCTTACAGACTGATGGAATGGTACTTTGGTCGATACTCTTGTTATATATTACAGTAAAGATATCAGCTAACTCATTTGAACAGTGCTTGAATACCCACTATGGGATATTATCAAACCCTGAAGCAATACCATATCTACACGTCCAAACTGCTTCCTGACTTCCTCCTGTACTATCTTAGGAATCGTATCAGTAGTCATATGAGGTAAATGAAGAGTAATGTCTTTATTTACTGCGTTATTAAAGTGTTCACTCAATTCGCAGCCAAAATCTGCAGATATGCCTTCACCATCATGTATATCACTTGGATTCCTGATGGATTTCAAAAAGCCCCAGAAAGATGAAGAAGAGGCTATGTCTTTAAAATAATCACTTCTAATCTTGTAAACAAGTTTATTGATGGTCCTTTGTATCTTACTCCTTAAGTTTGAGTTTCAGCCTCGATTGCAATTCTTATTCATCTTATTCATTCTTATTCATCTTTAAATGTCTGATGTTGTCATCAGCAGGCAACCTCATCATCATCTTCGAAATGGGTATGGATTTAAATGGAATACAGACAGTAGTTGTAAACTGAATATAGCTTCAAGCCACTTCCGTCAATCCAATTAAAGAATCATTTTGATGGTAGGGGCAGTCACAATTCGACCGAAATTGGATACTTTGTTTGATGTCTTTGACAGTTGTTTACGGCTTTTCAAGCAAAAGCTAGGTCTAGAAGTATGGCAAGGAATCTTTTGAAGAAACAAAGTTTTTTCCTTAAATTTTGTGCATTTTTTCAATTCTCTCTTTTTTATTCCAATTTTTTGCAAAATTCTTCAATACAACCTCTATCAAAAAGTTATATTTTCTAAAAGAACTATTCACACCAAGATCACTACCATGGGCTTATATGACAATAAGTATGTCCCAATTGAGCGTGACACGCTTGGTCTGGGTATTTAAGAACCTCATGTGAGAAAAAAGGATACGGAAACAAATTCCAATCCGATATTTGTAGAGGCTGTAAGCCAATTAGAAGCGCACCAGAACTTTTGTCGGAAGCAATAGATGGGAGTGCCTCGACTAACAGTACCAGTGCCCTTCGATACCGTGGCTCAGACAACTGTACCTACCGTACCTACTGCCCGACGCGGCCTGATGTAAGTGAATGAGTCGTAGTTAACGAAACCGATATGATATATAATATCTGTGGTGCGCAGTGAAACTGCTGCCAAGTGTAATCGGTAACAGATTGCAAGTGTACGCAACACATGTTACATTGCATTTTGGTGCGCAAACTGCTGCGCATATATATCCTTTTTTTTACGTATATTTTTTTTGTACGTATACATTTTTTGTACTTATAATTCTGTTTGTATATATAAAAGGCTGAGACTATACTTACATTTCTGTTTATAGAAAAATTGATTTAAAGATACATTGATTCAAAGATATATTGATTTAAAGATATATTGATTTAAAGATAAAGATTTAAAGACAAATTTAAAATAAACTGCTTATAGAAGCATTTTTATTAGATATATTAATGTTTATATGTAAGTAGTTATATTTGGAGATATATTTTATGTTTGTATATTACTTGGATTTTGTTTTCTTTTTATTTATTTCATATCTAATTTGTCGTTTTCTTATTACTATATACTTAAATTTTTCAGTTGTTTCTTTTTTATTTGTTTCATTTTTAGTTGATATTTTTCTTATTATCTTTTGTATTCCATTTTTTTATTTATTGCATATTCAATTTATATTTTTGTATAAGATCTTTTTTATTGGTTTCTTCTCAATCATTTCTTTTTAGTTTATGTTTTTATCAGTAACTGTTCTTAATTTCTTTTGTATTAAATTCTTTTCATTTCTTTCATATTTAATTCATAATTTTCTCATAACATACTTTTTTTTATCGGTATTCTTTTTTGTTCATTTCATTCTTATATTTATGTTTCTTACTTTTTTCTTTTTAATTTTGGCTTAAACGGCCGCCCATACAGTGAAACTGCTGCCAAGTATAATCGGTAACAGATTGCAAGTGTACGCAACACATGTTACATTGCATTGTGGTGCGCAAAGTGTTGCGCATATATATCCTTCTTTACATTTTGTTTGTTTGTACGTATATATTTTTTGTACGTATATATTTTTTTGTACTTATGATTCTGTTTGTATACATAAAAGGGCTGAGACTATACTTACATTTCTGTTTATAGATAAATTGATTTAAAGATACATTAATCTAAATATATACTGATCTAAAGATACATTGATTTAAAGACAAATTTAAAGATAAAGTGCTTATAAAAACATTTTTATTAGATATATTAATATTCATATATAAGTAGATATATTTGGAGATAAATTTTGGGTTTGTATATTACTTGGATTTTGTTTTTCTTTTATTTATTTCATATCTAATTTGTCGTTTTCTTATTACTATATACTTAAATTTTTCAGTTGTTTCTTTTTATTTGTTTCATTTTTAGTTGATATTTTTCTTATTATCTTTTGTATTTATTTATTTTTATTTATTGCATATTCAATTTATATTTTTGTATAACATCTTTTTTTATTGCTTTTTTCAATCCTTTCATTTTTAGTCTATGTTTTTATTGATAATTGTTCTTAATTTCTTTTGTATTGAATTCTTTTCATTTATTTCATATTCAATTTATATTTTTCTTATAACACACTTTCTTTTATTGGTTTCTTTTTTGTTGATTTCATTCTTATATTCATGTTTCTTACTTTTTTGTTTTAATTTTTGCCTAAACGGCCGCCCATATATAATAAACTTCTTAATTAGTCGAACAAGATTTTGAAATTTATTGAAAGAAAGTAGTTTGTTCTTTTGGTCTCATAGTTCTTTTGAAAAATTATACCCGCAGTTCTGGAAACTGAATAAGTATCAGATTTGACCTCAATAATATTCTGGAGTTTTCGAAGCTTAATATGATTTTTATAGTAAATGCTTGCTAAAATGAATTTTCTACTGATATTATTTATATTTCTTATATAAAAGAATAACGCAAGAGTTACACAATATTCAGGGTGATGTACTCAGTGTATAGTACATCGCTGGTTTTAACAACATATTTTGCACCGGAAGCTCAATACATAAGCAAAGTTGTTAAGAAAATGACAATGATATATGTTATAGAAAAACAAACGGCCTTTCCTCGGCACTTCTTCATCAGATTTGTACAAACTTGAAAGAGGCACAAAGAAAGATAAAGAGACATACTTGCTAACTTATAAACTAATCTGTTCTCCAATGAATATAACACGTATTTTAGATAGGAGTAGCTCTCAAATTTCCAAATACATGACCTGCCCGGTATATGTGAAAGGTTTACAAAAGGGTGCGACATGTCAATCTTGTATGATAAAGATCTAAAAGCAAAACGTAAGAGCTGCGAAAAAACTGCTTCAACATCTTCTTCATTCAGGAGATACTGAAGCTATAAAAAGTGTATATCTATAGATAGTCTACTGCAGAAAAATTCAGCAGTCAGTCTGTTTATGATTTTAGCTTTTTACTATTTTTTGCAATATCTATTCATAACTATTTACTAGATTATGTAAATACTCTTCTCAATAGGCCTACTGTCAAAGATTGTTTGAAAACATGCAGTACATCCTTACTCTGCCTGACATATCCAATAGTAAGCCACAAACTCTTTGGCAAAATGTATTCATACACACAATGGCTTGAAGACTTTTGATGTCTGTCTCTTACAAATAGAACATAAACTTGCTTGACCACTAAACTATGCCTTTAAGTTAAAATCATTACTTTAAGTACAACCATTACTTTAAGTAAAACCATTAGTTTCAGTAACTCCCTGGCAAATAACAACATGAGGTGAATTTGATTGTCACGTGCCGTCTATGACAGGACTGATAGAAGCTGTTTAATCTTAAGAATTGGTTGTTGGACTTGCCAGACATAGTCTTAAGTAGTATAAGTTTTCGTACTAATCATGGGCCCTCATAGTTTTCTGTACCAATCATAAAATCATAGTTTTCAAATAACAGTCCGGGCCCTTCGGGTTACTCATCGTCCATCAGAGTTTTCGTACTAATCATAGTTTTCGTACCAATCATAGTTTTCGTACCCATCATAGTTTTCGTACCCATCGTAGGTTTAGGTCCTTAGGTTTTTTGTTTGTTTAATTCAGCCAAATGTTCCAGCCAACACAAATTCCATCGAGATATTATTTGTGCTTGCCAGTAAGACTTTTACAAAACTAACATCGAGATAAGATTTTGAAAAAGTCTTCTGATTATACATTTTTCTTTCATAATTCTAAGTCTACTGCTGATTATACACCGTTGTTATTGTAAGATAATGATCGAACAATCTGTAAGTTATAATAATATTGTAAGAGAGTTGTAAGATATAATTGTAATAATATTAGGCAAGTAAATATACTAAAATAGCAAGTTTGAATATACTATTTTATTTTCTAAAATGTTCACTACTATATTTGATAATTTGCCAATACAGCTCAGAGATGAGGGTTATTTCATTCCATTATAATCAATTTCGGATACTGCATTGTGAATAATAAAATTATACATTTAAGCGAAAATTTGAAAAATGAATCAAATAATGTATCTAGTATATCCACACATATTCTTTTTGCCTACGTGCACAAATTATGCAAGTACCTGGACAATTCTAAGAAGAATGTGACAAACACAGAACCAGCCATATGCTCAATTATAATCAAAAGTAATTTCATCCGTACAACATGAAGAGAAAATAAATAAATCTAGCCAAGTGCCCACCACAATTAATAAAGTAACTCATTCAGACTTCTAAATGGCACTTCCCTGGTTTAAACAAAAATAGTATTAATACATATGCGGGCGCTTACATTACATACAATAATACAATCAACTACATAAATTAAACATTTCCCGTAACTTTCACAAACCAAACAACTCCAAGGATTGTGAAATAAAATGCGTTAGGTCATTCAATGAGCTCAGAATCACGCCAAAAGGACACGCCAGGTCATGCAATGACTCATCGTTACTAATCATATCTCTTCGGAATAATTTGAGGACTTCTTTTAAATTTTAGACCTGCACACTGATAACGAAGAAAAAATAGACAGTAAAAACCACATAGCACAGAATCATCAGGTTGTAATTGACAAGACGATCTTTCAACCTTTTTCATTTTTAAAAAACTTTTCAATGTTCTTTTTTGCCATACGAATCAAAGTACTCAATACTATGTGAATTGCTAACATAAAAACACACCCAATATTCCCCACGTTTTTAACGTTCTTGTGTATTACAGATAATAATGCTTGGAAACAAGTACAAGTGGTTAAAGATTTCGTTGGCTCCATGCACGCCATCATGCATAAAACATACTTTATCACTCAATATAGGATCTGCCTTTACAGCCGAATGCATCAGTAATGTGACCAAATTATTTCATATCATATTTGGTGTAAAGATGTTAGCATACACATATATATGTCGTATTCTAGGTGGCACGAATGGAAAATCGGCCACTGTACATGGTGTGGTACAGATTCTTATCTTGGTTTCATTCGTATCTTTCCTCCATTACCTTCCCTGATCATTTCTATATTTAACTTTGACAGAAGACTTGTGTATATTGCTCACCGCTTCCCTGTCCGAAACGAATATGCTTAGATTTTGTGTGATGATATCCGCTTGTTTGAACAGCACTATTTTTCTTTTATCGTATCGGACCCCCCCCCCCCCCCTGACCCCTCCCTTAGTTTAAATAAGGATAAACTTCTTAATCAATATTGTCAAAGGTCCATACACACTATAAGAAAATGGAAAGTAGGAATTCTGTACGCAACAGTCCAATCCCCCTCCAATTTAATGGGCTGAGAAGGTTTTTGGCGAAAACTATTTGATTGATTACTAGGAAAAAGCAAATTCGGCTTACTACTAATTTGCGAATACAACTCTCGGTGGCTTATGGCCATTCGTATACAATTTTACGTCTCCTAAAATGCAATTATATTACAGTCGTACCTGTTTCAAATCCAACCGGTATACCTTCATTCGTTTATAAGGAAAAATTCACGAAATTAATGTTGTTGTTATCCAGTGGTAGGTACCTAACAACTTTTGGATGGTAAACCACATCACCTGCCTTATTTATAATCCCCGTGAATAATAACCTTTTCCTCTCACCATTCACAAATTATATTACAATAGACATGAATTGTATCTAAAATTACTTCCCTGTAAACGCCTAAAGCTAGTGTATATATGGTATTGTCACTATTCGTTAGTGATAATTTTTCAATCCCATCGTACCCAAGATAAAATAATAGAACTCCAGTTATTTCCTCTTAATGCCAATTAGCTCTTACCCCCCCCCTCCCCTCTTATTCTATATACCTTTTTACCCGCTACAGCATCTAGAAAAAATTGGACTCGCAAACTGCCTACATCGGCACCATTCGCAAAACATTTCTTCTCAAACAAAACTTTTTTCGTAATCTTTCGCAAAGGTGCAATGGGTAACAGCCGGGGCGAACTGGTACTTGATCTCCAACCTGTTATCATTGTATTTGACGAATTTACTCAAACTACATCATCTGGAAAATATGATGCAATATTCCCCATTTCCCGTAAACTGTAATAGGTTTTGGGAGGTCACCGTGAAATCATAAGTAATATTTCCCGGACGACGCCCCATATCAGCATTATTGGGTACCACCCATGTAAAATCCTGTTGAACCGCCATTTACAAAATTTGCACCGCCATTCCACGAACGGAACTTATCCTTGTATTCTAAACGCTTTACAAAATATTGCCTCTTGGCACCAACACCTTTTATACGAAACACTTTTTCAAATTTATACACTTCTGTTCTGCTCTACTCTTTGCACCTCTTCTGGATACAATGATCCTTCTATGTCTTACCCCTCGAAGTCTTTCAATTTATACATAACTTTATCATGATGCATTACGGCTGTTACCTCACACACTTCCTGGGTCAAATTTTGATAATACCCCTTCCAGAATATACCTGCTTTAGAAATGCGAACTTTGTCCCCTATTTCTAATATGTGCATAGGTTTTTCTTTCTTTATATCCCCATACAGAAGCTGTCATACTATCTTTTGATTTTTCTCATTTACTTCTGCAGGTGCTAACCCAACGCTTTGTGAAAAAATTATAACCCTGTCTTTTCAACCAAAGGTAAAATTTCCAACTGTTTTGGTTCACCTTTATATGTGAAATATTTCCATAACATTGATTTTGTTGTACGATTAAATCTTTTAACAATGCTCGCTTTTTGTTCGCTATGGGTCGAAAATAATTTTATATTATATTTGATTGACAGCGCTTTCACCATGCTATTGTAAAACTCTTTGCCTTAACCAGTTTGCATTTCAATGGGTGTATAACTCACTTTATGGAACACTTTCTCTATAACATCTGCTACCATTTCTCCTGTTTTACGTTTCACTGGTTCCTGCCACCCTCTTTAGAAAATACATCGATCACGGACAAAATAAAATAATAGCCTTTACTTTGTTTTGCTACTAATTGCATGTCCATTAAATCGGCCTGGGGTTGTTCCGTTTCACCAAACACCGTTACTTGTCGTCGATTAAACGATTACATATTATCGTATTTCTTTTATAATAATATGTACTACAGATTACCTATTAAATGATTCGTACTTCTTAATACAGGCTAACAAGAAATAACAATGGCAAAGACAAAACAACACTTACAACAGATAGCAGAAAGAATATTTTTAGGAATCAAGTTAACAATGATTGAAGATAGGTCTGCACTTGGGGGGCAGTCAGCAACATTCAGGGTACGGGATGAAGCGCCCCCCATTAGCACGATGCATGACATCAATATAGCCTTCATAAAACATGGGGAAGGGTAACAAGACCAAGAGCAAGACCAATTTATCACCCAATATCCAACAAAGGAAGACCCTACCATCTATTTTTTCTACCCAACACACCCCTTTACCATCATACCCCAATCACCCATCTCATCAACAACTTGTGACCTACCTCACCATCACCTACAACTATCACACCACCACTATCAACACAACCTCCAAGACCTCAGACCCCATTTTACGCAATTCAAACGCCAACCTCACCCCTTCAATTCTCATCACCATCTTTCGCCACACCTATCCCTTCACCCCCTTCCTCTCTTGCCTCACTAGACTCCGGTGACCCCACCACAGCCTCTCTAAGCTCATACCACCCATCTCCCCACAAGAGCAACATTCACCCCTCCCCACCCTTAAATCCCGTTAACCCCAATGATAACAAATTCTCCCACATTATCTTCTCCTTCATTCCTTCACTATTGTCAAACGCACCCTCTACACGTGTTCCTATTATTCAAGTCCTACTTTCGAATTCTCCCTCAACATTTGTTACCTCAATCCGTCCATAACCCAGAGTCACCTTCATTCGTCAAACACGCAATTATCACCGAGCACGCTGGCACACACACACATGCGCCCACGAAACTGTTTCCTTCAACCCTTTCGGTCTCAGTCATAACGTCATCCCTTTGTATGTCCAATCATCCCGAAACTACCATTTTATTCCATTGTACCTCCCCGACCATGCTATCCGGCCTCATCCTGTCCCCTTTTTGTACCCAACAGCATCTCCGGGAAGTCAAACACTTCGCGGTTTCCGGCCTTCTACAAACCCACCCAGACCAATTACACCCATTAAAAGCCCATACGTCCCACATGCACCTCCACCTCCAGCCATTATTAGGAGTAACAACTCGCGCACCCATACCACCGCCAATTTCAACCATCCCATCCCTCCCCAATCCATCGTTATACCCACTCACCTTTGCCATACAAGAAACATCCGTGTATCCTCTCAGTCTCCAGACCCTTTAACATCACCCCGGTGGACCACTTATATTCTATAATTCAATAATTGCAAAATACGCTGCAGCTCCACAAATACAATGCTCAACTAAAAAGCAAACGAGACTCTTTTTTTTTTTCTTAAAGCGAAACAAACGAGGTTTTACTGGTGTTTTGAACAAGCTGGTGATTATAGGTTTCTTCTTAATTTCTTCTATCAAATACACCCAAGGTTTCGTGGAATAATCATTGAAAAACATACGCTTATTGTATACAGGTTTGTACTCTTTGACAAAAAACCTTTTATACAATAGTTGTAGGGCTTTTACGTCAAATTTTGTGATCATATTGTACCTTAATGGCAATCTCTTTATGTTTCTTCCCGGAAATCAACAACAAATCAACTTGTTTTTTAACCGTCTCAAAATTGATATCCTGTGAAGTTTTATAATTTAAGGTTATTCCTCGAACTTGCAATTAACAAACAAACCACCATTCCTCTTCACCCCCTATAAGCATACATATTTAGACCATCGCTTACAAATTCGGTGATATATGCACCATTACCGTACCCGTTCAATTCATCGATTAAATCACCCGGTTTGGATACACAAATAACACTATCCGTGTCGAAATAAAATACACGTTCCTGCAACTTTGACAATAAATTATACAATTTCAAACGTGATTGTGCAGTGATAAATGCGGCAATGTACACATTCGTCTGCCCCCTTCTCCCCCACTACCAACTACCTACTCCTCTTTATCCGTATATGCGACCATTGCGGTTTTGTTTTCAATCATAAACAAAATATTACTCATATTCTTACTTTCATCACACATGAGCTTAAAGAACTGATCGCAACTCACAAACTCCGTCTGGAGCAGGCTGGCTCTTTGCCCAAACTTACCCCAAAACGAATTTAACATCAAATTTGCTAATGCGCGCATACCAGGATTTTTCTGACTGAAGCTCCACTCCCTCCCTCTCCAGATTTGTCCTTATCCTCTTCCGTTGTACACCAGGCAGGCCACCCACTGCATTCGTGATTCATTTTCTGCATAGCCGAATTTTGTTTGATTGTAAACAGACCTTCTGTCTCTTCACCCCCTTCCCCCCACCCCGCGAATATTGCATTCAGCCTTCAAAATGGTAAAATCCACAAATCTCCAGCACCTGATAGCCCTGCTTAACAGCCTTATAAGCTCCAAATTAACCCGTTCCCCAAAATGCCACCTGTTCATCCGAATGTGTACATTGTCGCATTGCACTTTCCGCACATTTTACACATAAAGGAAACATCAACTTTCCCCTTACCCGCACAGGCAGCACAGGATGCAATAAATTCTTAGGCGGTAACACATTACACCTAACTATACCAAATAATTCATCAAGGTCTTTTACGTCAACATTTTCAGTAAAGTGGGATGACCTACAAGGCATCACGTGGGATCAAAGGCGTCTGAACAATATTACGCTTACAAATAGCATCCACTGAACTCTCTTTCTCAATTGCATTTCACTCGCATTCCCACATCTCCACCACATCATACTCAAGGTCACGCAAAAATTGTCGTCTTTTGTGTGCGATGAAGCTGCTCCACTATCGTGGACTCTCCATAGGGTGTTCTCATCTGCCTGTTTGGAAAACATTTCAAACAACCATAAAAGCACACACATGAAATTCGTAAACGATTTTATCTTCACTTAAACAATCTAGGTAACCCCCTTCCACCATGACCCCCCCCCCTCCCCACTGTCAGAATCGGCAGTTTTAACCGCTTCTTATGGTCAATTGATATAAAATTCAGCCATTCACGAGCTTTTGCTGAGTGAACAACACAAACCTCCCTACCACCCGCGGGGATAACTGCTATCGAATCACTGATCATATAATTTCCATGAAATCCACGCATACAAGCGGGTGCTATTGTAGTCTGGTTGCAAATGACCAAAAAATGACAAGTGCTAAACATTTTGGGTACAAGTCGGGAAATGATTTCAATTAATAGTTTAGGCGTATAAGAGTCTAAAAAAACCTGTTTCCACAAAAAAAAAATCCTTGAGGTGGCCGCCATTTTTGATTTCAAAATGGCCGCCAAATAGAGCATATTTTATAAAATATAAGTATTTTGGAATTTTTTAGGTAAGGTTAACGTTGAATAACTGGTAAAAATGTTGATCTTATATGGAATAAAACGTCTTAACAAGAATCTATATGTTCAGCAGTTGGCAGTCATCTTGAAATTCAAAATGGCCGCCATTTTGCAGATAATTTAAACAGAACATATTTTCACAGTAACTTTTAAGTTTAAAGATGATGATGGATAATAGTTCATTCATAGCTGTTACGAAATGAAATATAGAGCGTGTATTATTCAGCATTTTTTTGGAAACCTTGTCATCTTTGTTTCCAAAATGGCCCCCAAAGGTTTGTTTCTACTTCGAACTTTAGACAAAACATCAACAAGTTGTTCCATTTAGTATATCTTGAACTTCTCAGTATATTGAAAGAAAATTACGGGGGTGTATGCAAATTTGATTCAAAGTAAAATAAAACCTGGTGATTTAATTATTCGGATAAATTTGATGTTGGTGGTCATTCTTAGTTCCAAAATGGCGGAATGGCGGCCATGTTTGATTTTGAAATGGAGAGCTTCCATAAATTATTTCCCAAACACCATTGCTGGAAGCTGACTTCAACTGTTCAAAAAGATTATCAAAAGAAAAACATAGCTTGCTACGATATGAAAACAAAAACTCATACAAGGTATATTTGAGAAATGACTGCATCATAGTATATTCAAAGGCAAAGATTGTGGATTTTGGCAGTACTCTGTGCATGAACATCCTCGAGTGCAGGGAACTTTCATGGAAGTACACTTGCATCTGCGTGTTGCACACCGCAAACCCTGGAGAGGACAACTGCATGATATATGTTCTGGCCACGTTTCTAGCATTCAGTCCACTGTACGAAGGCGCGGTTTCAGGATTCCATCTGTTGTAAGAAACCAGCCGCTTTCCTCTGGAGATGGTAGTTTGTTCAAGAGCCATCTTCCATACATATGTCTGGTAATGGGCTCTTCTAATTTGCAGATGTAAAGCATCTGCAGTAGGTGGTAGTGACTCAACATTTTTTTCACCTTGTGAAAAAATGCACTTCTGATTTCTTGTATTTTACTTGATTCAGTAGATGGATCATACAATTTGCAAACAAATGCTTCCGCATCAGACATAGCCTTTTTATCAGGAACTTGAGCTTCACCTAACCGCTCAAGCAGTTGTGGGTGCTTTACAAATTCCTTCCACGCCGATTTTTTGCCTATTTTAGCAAATTGGCTTGTTGTGTCACTGCCTGTAAGGGCATGAAATGCAAGCAATGATGCTCTTGCCTTGTTATCAGTTTGGATTTGATGAACAGGAATAAAAGATTAGGTTTTTTGCTGTCCCCCCTTGCATCCACACTTGTTGACATAGGTTGGGCATATGATATACAAGAAGCACCAACACATCAGTATCACGGCATACAATTTTAAGTAGTTGAAATCGTGAGTTCTTTGCATCTTGAGCATGAAGAAGAACCTGTCTCCTTGTTTGATTGGATTTGACTTCTGCCAGACGAGGGATGATTTATCAAAAACCAGCTTTGTGTCTTCACAGGGATGAATCATTTGTTTGCTAGACTTTCTTTGTTTTTCCCAAGTGTAATGAATCTTTCCCAGTTGCCAATTTTCTGATCTCTGCTGGTTACTCTGGTTTCTATCCCCGTGTTTTTTCCACTTGCACGCTTGTTTCGTGTACCACCTTTATTGGAGTTGTCCAGATATCGATCAAAAACAATGTCCACCCTGTTGCATGTCTCAGAAAAATGCTTGTAAATTGACTTTCGAAAGTTGTCACACCATTCACCAAAGTTTTTTGCTCCTATATGATTGCCAAGAGACTAAATTACTGCCATAGCATCCACAATAGTACATGTAGGACTGTTACTGACTGGTGGTAGATTCTGAGCTTTACCTTGATCTATGATTTTACCTAGATCTGATTTACTTGATGGATATCTCAGCTTTTCATCAACAGTTGCTATTGATAAAGGCACAGGTGAGAGTTCACGTTTCAGCAACCCATCTACATCAACTTCACGTCCAGCATCTAATGCAACAATCACTTGACGTAAAAGATTGATGCGTGCCTTGGTAGTGGTTGTTTGTACTTTATCCACATTTACAGTATGACTGTACATTGGACCAAACGTGTTAAGTTTCTGTCTTTTGATTTTATCATGGAACTTTGTTGTCTTTTTGATGAGTCTGTCATTCACAAAGTCGTGTATGAACTTCTTTCCTGTTTTCTCTGCTTTCACAAAGTCATTCTTCACATCAGTACTGGCAACATCTCCTGTGGTGATTGATATCAGGTATGGAGAATCATTGGAAAATACATCAAAGCCTTCAAATTCTTGAACAAGTTGTGTGGTATCTTTTTGATCTCTTTCCATTTGCTTAGGTCCCAGATCTTTATGTTGCAAATCTGTCTCACTCGTTACATGATACATTTTCTTTGTGTCTTCGGCAAGCTGAGCCCGTTCATTGTATGTAAGACACCAACGTTCTCGTGCTGAATTTGTGCGGGTGATGCCAACTAAACCACTGGCAACTTTGCCCCGTTTGTTAATATGCTCAAGTGCTTGGTCATCAGGGATTTGATTGAATCTTTGTGAAGTTTCTTTAGTACCGAAGTCACCATCTGCAAAGCCTTGGTAAACCTCTGGTGCTGCCTCCTGTAGCATCTTCATATCTGCGAGAAAAATTATACCCCACCTGGTGTAATTAACATGGTCGAAGAGAGCAAACCAGGGTAACATTTCAGCTAGTGATGAAAGGTACAGCGCCTAGTCTCCATCTCGAAGAGCACGGGTAAATCTCAGAAGAATAGTAACAAGATACATATAATTCTACCAAAATTGGAATGTTGTTAGGTCTTTGTGGTCAGCATCAAATTCATCAAGAAGTGTTGATATGGGTACAATATCTTCAATGAATAATGCCAGTGTCGATTCTATCTGCTCATCATCATCTTTGGAAAACCCTTCAATAATCTTCCCTGCTGTTTCTCTCAACTTGCTTCCTAACTCCTTCTCAATCTCTTGTGCCCAGTTAATAAACTTTGGCTAAAGAATTGTCCAAAGTGCTTCAAGTGCAAGTTTATGTGCACGTATAACTTTGTTCCACACCTTTCCTTTGAGAATATTCTCTGCTGTATTTTCTCCAAATACTCCACTCTCTACCTATATATCATTGAGACCAGCTCCTTGCATGAACTGACCAATCACTTTTGAAAAATTCATCTGTGTGTGGAAGCCTCCTAACATGATAACAAAATCTTTGCAATCTTCCAACTTCTCCCATTGAAGCATTTTAGCTTTGTTGTAGAGTGCTTCATCAAAGGTAATTACTGTGTATGTTGCATTTAGCTTCTTTGTCATTGCTTGACATTTTATCATCACTGTCCAAATTGTGTCATAATCATCAACAGGAGCATTGATTATTGGAAAAGGCCCAACTTCAGTTTGTGGCAACTCATTCTTTGACACTTTCTGGTTGAATCCACTCCAGGCAGGTATTTGTTGGTTTTCCTGAATTTCTTGTCGCAAAAGAATCCATGTCATGCCCATGCAGAATGCTTTGGCTATCGTTTCCTTGTCTGGGTCGTACCAAGTGAGCTGTACACTTTTGGGCATCACTGATTCTAGTTTGGCTGCAAGCGTGTTTGAGTTTTGAAGCTCACTCATTTCTGATGGAAGACTTGTTTTGGATCTGTTGGATCTTAGCGTCCTGGCAGTACATGCACTTGTTCCAGTCTACAGAAGGCAGCGATAATCTTCTCGATCTTGGTGAATTTCTTAGATTAGTTTCATCTTCCAGAGGAGTTGACTCTCCAGATGAAATGGTAATATTTCGCTGACCTTTGCTCTTGAGACGATTTATGTGAACTTGGTTTGTAAATACGCTATAGCAGGGTCTATGCCAAAGAACATTTTTGTCAGTATCCCGTATGTTAACTATTTTCAAACGGTCTAGTGCGTCTATAGACTTAGTGTCATTGTATTTCTCTCTTTCCAGGGCCCTTTCAATTACTCGGGCATTTTCTTCTGGTGTAGCCGATGACAAAGGATGTTTTTTCTTAGAGAGCCTAACCTCTTGACACAAGATGCAATTTTCCCACTCAATTTCAGACTCTGTCACTCTTTTTCTGATTAAAGCTGCAGACTCCAGCTTAATAATTCTGGAGGGAAAGTTAAAAGATGTATTACTCCCTTTGTAAGAAACCAAACTGATGTATTTTGTCAAATGTAGGATACATAGGCAATCATAAGATTTAACAAGGCACTGGTCCATGGCTTAAACTAATACAAAATTGAGTGGTATTAAAAGGATTTTGAAAAGCTCATTAGAACAAAAGTAAAAAGGAGGACAGGGATACAAATTTCAGACAATTACAAGTTGTTATTGCCCAGTCGTACCTCTATCTATAACATACACTCAGTCCCTCCCCTCCATGAAGCCTTTGTTAAAGTAACATACTAACCAAATGTAAGATATTTTGAAAACATGTTCAAACAAACGACCATGTACAATTTCTAAGGTGTATATACTCATTGCTGGCAGTTTGCTAGTAAATTTAACATTGTCAAACTGAATTAAATTGTAGTTAGGTCTCGGATTATTGTCTTAAGGTAAATCAGGCATGCATTTGATGGTAATCTCCTACTTAATGCAAATTTATATGAATACAGTTATATTCTTAAGTATTTCACATTTGTCGTAGAACTGATATATGTAGGTACAACAGTAACACTGAACATGATGTTTTACCTTGTTAGCTGATAATTTCGATCTGAACATACATCAAACATATTTTCTATATTCATTTGACATGTTTAACAAACCAAGCCTTGCACCTATCTTTAAAAATGCAGATATCTTACCTCTATTTTGCATTAATCTTGATAGCACATGCGTGTGACATATATTACTGCAGCAGTGCTAAAATGTCTGTCACATGGTTGCCAGATGCATCTGATATAAAACTATCAAAATTTTGCAAACTTAGGAGTCAATTAAATTGGTTGGAAATTGGTTCAGTTAGAAGTAAAATCTAATAAATATATACATATATATATATTTTATTTTTGACAATTTATTATGGCGGCCATTTTGATTTTATTAATCGCCATTTTGTTTTTCTAACTGATCGCCATTTTTAAATAAATGACAAACATCTAAAATTGTCTTATAAAGTCATCTACCATAGAAAAGCTAACATAATACCCACAATACTTCTGTATCTAACGTAAAAGTTGAGAGAATCTATATATACTATGTTCAATAAGACGACCATTTTGAAATTCAAAATGGCGGCCTAAGAAAAAAAAATAGAATTGGAAACAGGTATTTTTGTAATCTCCTTTACCTATTTTATCTACATGGACCTGTTTCCAGCTTGTACCCAAAATGTTTAGCAAATCGATATAGAAGCATCTTTTGCTATTTGCAACCAGACTAATGATGATGATGATGATGATGATGATGATGATGATGATGATGATGATGATGATGATGATGATATTAATTAAAAAAATAATAGTCATAATCATAATTATAATCATAATCATAATCACAATCACCACCACCACAACCATAACAACAACAAATCACCCAACCGATGAATGCATAAGAGACGTTGTCATCCAGCGACGCTAACAAAATTGAAGCTTTAAAAATATCAGTTTACGGTAACGATAATATGTATTGCGCAATGCAGGTCAGGAGGTCAATTAAGAATGTCTTGCCATAAGCATCACTGACACGCATTAAATAACATCGTTTATTCCCAATATTTTTTCGTTTAAGATTTAAGTGGATTCGGTGCTTTACATTTATGTATTTGTGCTTTCAGAATGTATGTTCTTTCGATTAAGTACATGTGGGATGTCATGTGGGACAAGGTTGGGATTTCCATGTGGGACATACATTAGGTTGGGATTTCATGTGGGACATAGATATGAACATTGGGTGGGGATGACATTTGAGACATATGGATGGAAGCTATGTAGGATAAAGGATATGTCATGTGGGTCATAAGGAGGGATGCCATGTGGCACATAGCGAGGATACCATGTGTAACAAAGGGTGGGATATCATGTGAGACATAGATATGGATGCCATATGGAGCATCTAGGAAAATCGGATGCCATGTTAGAGATAGGAAGGAGCGAAATTTGGTACATAGGGAGGGATGATATGTGGGACATGGGTAGGGACGCTATGTGTGACATAAGGAGAGATGCCATCTGGGGCATAGGGTGGGATGCCACATGTATATAACAATATTGAATTAAACTAGAATGATAAATACTGTCATGGCTCGCATACTGACTCAAATTGACACACATATCACAAGTCCAATTGTAAAAAAACATTCCACTATCCACCCTACCCATGTCCCATCTCACATCCCACCCTATATCCCACCCCTGTCCCATAATAAATCCATCTCTATGTCCCACCCTCCTATGTTCCATATGGCATCCAGCTCTGTGTCCCACATGGCGTCTCATGCTATAGATGTACCAAATGGCATTCCACTCAGATGTCCTGCATGCCATCATACCCTATGTACCACACGGTATCCTTCCCTGTGCTCCACATGGTGTCCATCCCTATATCCCACATGTCATCCAACTCTGGCCCACATGTCATACCCTACCCATGTGCCACATGTCATTCCTCCCTATGCCCTATATGGAATCCCTTCCTCTGTCCCACATGGCATCCCTCTCCATGTACCACCCTTTTATCTTCTACATGACATCCATCTCTATGTTTCACATGGCATCTCATCCTAAAGATGTCCCATATGCCATCCCACCCTATGTACCACACGGCATTTTCCTTGTGCTCCACATGGCATCCAATGCTATGTCCCACATGACATCCCTCTCTCTGTCCTACATGGCATCCTTCTCCATGCCACACACTCCTATGTTCCACATGGCACCCATCCCTATATCCCGCATGGCATCCATCTCTATGTCCTACATGGCAAGTCACAAAGCCATCCTGTGGTACAATTAAGACAGAAAAAGCTTCGGTTTACAAATGGTCGGAACGTCCGCGCTAATTTTTCATTATCTCTTGACCTGACCCCACAATCAGTTCCGGGCATGTACGTTCGTAACCATGAACTGCCTTACTGGCAAATTTCGTGGAAAACGAAAATTGTATGGAAAAGAGGACTGGGCGAAGGGACAAAATACACATACAAAACGGAAATTGAAGTGACGTCATTGATGAATGAGGTGAAGGTGATGTGAAGAAATCTATAACTTTATGCAAATTACATATTTTAATGTTTTAGGATCCCAAAATTTAATGCAATTTATGAAAACCTCTTAGAATTTTGCCGCACATATACTTAACCACAAACACCCTTTGGGCACTCTTCGTGCCTCAATCAGTCAATAGTCTTATTTTATCACAGACAGTGAGTTTTATGATATTAAAAGTTTTCACTGCAATTTACGTGCAATGTAATAGCATTCCCGAGTCTTCTTGAAAACGACTAAAAGTTTTAGAGGGCGGTTCCTAAAACATTTCTTTGATTATAAGTTATCGTACAGTTTATACATATTCCTGTTCGATCATTTCGACTTATTACGGTGACGGCAAAACAACGACAACACAATGCAGGAGGTTACAATTTTAGCATTGATTTCGCTGAGTTTGGCAGGGATTGGGTTTTCTAAAGGTATGAAGACGATTAATATTGCCTTATAATTATCTAATTAGTAACACTGCCTTTTAATTTGAAGTTGAAAAAATATTAAGATCTTCAATTGAAGTTCCTTTCTATTCTTTCGTTTTGTTTTGTTTTTCTCAAAAACTATTAAGATCTTCACCTACAGATACATTCAGTCTTCTGAGTGCTCCCCAAACCAATTAACTTTATGTCACTTTTGTTATATTTTGTATTATGGTTTGAAATAAAGTGCGATCAATCAATCAAATACTCAGTACTGATAATGATTTATCTCATCTATAAGGTTAAAAATGAATAGGTGCATACTACTCGGCGTGCTATTATGATCAGATGATAGGTACCGGCCACTTTTGAGACGACCACAATCGTGAATAACGCTTAATTATATTACCATGGAATATATTATATGATATCTATCATATCATACCATATCATGTTTTGAAGACGAGTGATAAATTATTAACGGATTATCGGATCGTGCATTTTCGTCTGTCCTTAAAAAAGAACATTTAAAGGTAACATTTACTATACTGTCCAAAAATTATCAAAATGATAAAAAAGATAATCATAACTCAAATTGAACATTTCATAGCCTTTTCAGTTTTCAATCATATTCATACAATTAACGGCTGTGGCAAAAATGGACTTTGCTAAAGGTATGGCAACACAATAACAATGCCTTATAGTTGCTAGTTTAAAACAATTGTTAGTTCTTGAATTGTAGCTTATCTGAGGCCTCTCTATTTTCGGTAATGACTGAACGAATATGAAATTACGGTGCTTATAAACTGGCATTCTATAATGTCGACTGCGTTTTTGAGACGACCTAATTCTTGAATAATACTTTAGTCTATCATGTTGTAATATCTTATATAATATATCTACTATGCTAGGTTTTACAGAAGAGCACTCTTCTGTGATGAATTACTACAGGATTAATGTATTTTCGTCAGTTCTTTAAAAATAAACATTTGAAGGCAATATTGACTAGATTGTACTAAAACTATGAAAAGATCAAATAATAATCATATATACAATTAACTAGGTCTGTATGTTGCAGCCTTATCCCCAAAACTATTGAACTATGTGTTTTCAGCAATTGAATTTCTCTCCATGTTTATATACAAATTTATTTTTGCAACCAGTTTTCGAGCTGTTTCTGGCAATTGCCTTGATCATAATTGGGTTAACTTTTATTAGGCTAGTTGTTATCTTCTTATTCATGGAATTGATGAGCAAAAGCTCCAATATGCCAGTGGAAATCATTGTGCGGTCCTTTAATTGTTGATTTAACACATACAGTTTACTAAAAAATGCATAAATTGTACATTGATTAAAAAAAATTGAATCTTTCATTAGCCTTAAGCAAGAATCGAAAAAATGGTTAGGCCCCGTAATTTTTTTTTAAAATTTTATATATATATATACATATATATATATATATATATATATATATATATATATATATATATATATATATATATATATATATATATATATATATATATATATATATATATATATATATATATATATATATATATATATATATATATATATATATATATATATATATATATATATATATATATATATATATACATATATATATATATATATATTTATATATATATATATCTATATATATATATCTATATCTATATCTATCTATATATATATATATATATATATATATATACATATATATATATACATATATATATATATATATATATATATATATATATATATATATATATATATATATATATATATATATATATATATATATATATATATATATATATATATACATATATATATATATATATATATATATATATATATATATATATATATATATATATATATATATATATATATATATATATATATATATATATATATATATATATATATATATATATATATATATATATATATAAATATATATATAAATTATATATATATATAACTATTATTATCAATTTATCTTTATAGCTGTAAACTGCAACAAAAATAATCCGATTTTCAGCTTGACCAGTAATCAGTTGCAGCTTGTTGATAATAAAATTCAAAAAATGTATATACTGTTTTAATAATTCTCTTACGAAAAATGCCTTATCTAAACGCATTATTCGGAAACATCTGGAGAAGGTATACCGTCGAACCAGACAATGATTCAGGGCTCGGGAATTGAACTCCTCCACCCCCCCCCCGCCCCCTCCCCTTTCTATCCAGCAATCTTACTTGTTGGAGGTGGTTCACTGTTCCATGACCTATGGTGCTCTGGTATTACCACATAAACCTATTAAGAGGAGCCAAGACTCCTGTCATGTCATATGTTGTCAATGACAGTACACTGGGTGTGAGTCACTTTCCAGCATAGGCGTAGATACTGAGAAGGGGGTAATATATATCCTCACCTCCTATTTTTGAGGGGGATGGTATATACAATTATTACCCCCCCCCCCTCCCCACACACACACACACCAGGCGCGTGTCTATACCTTTTCGTTTTTGATGGGCTTAAGCCCCCCCCCCAAAAAAAAAGGCACTGAGGGATGGTTTTAGATTAGGGGGAACATAGACGTAGGAAGTTAGGAATCCCCAGGGCCGTAAATCTCTGGGAGATCCCTCCTCCCCCTCCCCAACTTTTCCGTATAATTAAAAACAAATCATTACATTTTGGGGAAAATTGTCCTCCTGTTCGTCCCACAGTTTTTGGGATAAGAGGCCATGTCCCCACTTTCGAGATAAGAACAACTATGGCCCTAACCCCCTTCCCTCTCCTCTAGAAAGAGTTTATTTTCCCAGTTACATGCATATTTTATTTTGATGACAATTTGTAAAAATTATTAGCATTAAATGGAAGGAAAATACGTAAAGTTTGTTAGATTTTTTCTCGCATTTACAGTGATTTTCTCAAGCTGGACAGTAAATAATTTTTCTGGAAATAGAAAACTTTCACGAAAATGAAGGAAAGTTTCCAAAAAATGAAGGATATTTCCCGATGAAAAATTGATGAAAATTTCGGTTGATTTCTTCAAAAATTCAAGAGATATTCTGAAAGTTCAAGGAGAAATTAGCGCGGGGAAAAGGTAACCAGGGCCTATTTTAAAATTGTATTGTTTTGAAAATTATTGTGGTTGGGCCGATGCGCGCATGACTCTGATGATATACAGATATAAGAACTTGAACTCCTATCTAAAAGTTTAGGAGAATATAGTGTGGTATATAAAAAAAAATTCAATCTAACTTTTAACTTGATACAATTTCTGTTTTATGATTTGGCCGTCCAATTTTGATGCTTTACCCGTCATTTTATGCATAATTGCTTCATTTCACCTGTATAGACATGGCTTGACTAAAACCTATTACCTTTTAATGCAAAGTTTTTATTATAAAACATTAGCAGAAGTATTCTCGATAAGTATTTATGCTGGACAAATTTAGCTCGTTAAGCTCTTCAGAGCCATTCATTGCCATACATTATAATTCATATTTACCTATTACTATGGAAATATACCTTTTAAAATTTGGTTTGTAAATATATATGTTTTATAAACATGATGAAAAATGTTGGAAGAAACAGAAATAAATGAATGAATGATGATTAAAGGAAAGGTATCGTCTCTTATATAATTTCAGACGTGGACATTGCCGTGCAACGAACGCCACTTCCGGTTTTCAATTTTCCTTATTGATTGCGGGAAATCTGTGATTATACGATGTTATCGATAACAAATGTAGGCCTTATGTTTGGTAGTGCTGATGTGTGATCAATAACGTAAAAGATTTCTCGCGATCAATATGGGAAGTTGAAAACTGGAAGTGACGTTACCAGTATGGCGGCGTTTGCTTCCGCATATATTTACTGGGAAAATACCTATCCTTTAAAATTATGAAAATATTGTTTGTTTTGGTTGGTATAGTTCCCCAGTAGTTGGAGTGATTGAGGAAGTTTTCATTGTACCTTTCGTTTTAAAAAAAACAATTGGTGCCATGCCTCTTTCTGCTCAAAATGTGTTTTGTTTTTCTAAAGTGCGATTGTCATATCTATTTGAGAATTTAAATATGTAGAGAATATGTCAATTGCAAACCTGTATTTTCAGATTGAAAAATTGCATGCAACCTCCTCTCGTTTTATATTAATTTTGAAGTTTTATCATATTATCAATTGGCAAATGTTTTGTCGGCAAATGTTTTGGTGGCAAATGTTTTGTCGACAAATGTTTCGGCGGCAAAAGCTTTGTCGGCAAATGTTTGTCGTACAGGTTTAAGCCTCTTAGAAAGGTACATTCAGTCTTGTTATGAACGGTTGTTCTTTTTAAATCTGGATCGGCAATTTTCGGAAATCAATTTCAATAATGTCACATGGCTGAAATACACTTGTCCAAATACTGGGGATTATTTGCCGTCTGCACAATTTACGGTATGGGGACAAGCATATGAAAACATATTTTCAAAGCACGTGTCGCTCGTGCCGTGCGTTATACATGAAAGTAATACGCACGCGCATTGCTGTTTTCAACTTTCCTTTAAAAAAAACTGCAGCTGATTGATTGGGTAACAAAGAGAAAATTCTCCCAGCTGTTGATTGGTAGGAGCACTGAAGAAATCACGTTCGGCTAAAATCTGTTTGAAAGTTCTATAGTGAATCAATGCAAGTTCATGTAGGCCTACGTCGTGTTTTTTTTTATATGGAGTGACAGCCAAGTACCCAAGCCATCGGTGGCCCGCTGGCGGCAAGGCGGCAGTGTCTAGCCTCTGGCGACCTATTGGCGTTATCCTGGTGGAAAAACGGTAACGTCTAGCCGCCGGTGGCCTGCTGGCGCTATCCTGGCGGCAAAACTGCAGCGTCTAGCCGCCGCCGGCCCGATGACGTTATCCCGACGGCAAAATGGCAGCGTCTAGTAGCTCTTGACGTGTACCCATAGCCCTATTTGGACGGAGTTTAATCATTTAAAAAACAAATCGATATTCCAATGCATAGCTTACTCAAAGGACCGACATATTTATATCCTCAATTATAAGATAGGAATTTTTTCTGTAAATGTTTGTGTACATGTACTAACTAAAATATCTCATGATGTACAAATATTGGCATTATTACTTATGTCATATTCTATTTGAAGAATATGCAAAATGTATAAATAGAACTTTACCTCATACTTTGTCTAATAAACAAAACTTAAATTACCCAATAATGTGGGAAACTCTTACTTCAAGCATGGTGGTGCGATAGCAACGTTGCTAAAGCCATGCATTTGAAGTAGAGTAATATCACATTGTAATTATTCGATCAAATATTTCCTAGCAAATAGTTTTTATATGATCGGCATTACAGGGGGTCACCGACGGGTCTATATCAAACCCCCGACGTATGCCGCCGGCATACGGCATACGTCGGCATACGCCGGCATACGTATGCTCAAGCGGCTGGGAGTAAACCACAAACAAGTGCAAGACTGGATAGCGAATAATCAACCTCTCTAAGTTAATTGATTGACAGCTTTTTCAAGTAATCACCGCACGAATTTGCCAAGCAACAAAATCTGCGTAACTAAGCGGGTCAAATTCATACGCGGTACTGGTACAGTATAACTAGCTAGCGGCACGTGCTCATGAAGTCAATGCATTATACTGCACAAAACAAATTCCTGCACACAGACCGAGTGACGACAAGATGGTGAACACAAATTTCACAAACGGGCCTGCTACGGGCTTGGTAAATCCGACTTCCGTTACCCGGAATGGTCGGCAAACGGAATTTTGTGTATTCCATTTGCTAAAAACGTTAAAAGATCCGGAGAAGTCCATCAGTGGATCAAAACTTTCAGCAGGCCACATGAACATCTCAATGCCAATGCATTGGTCGTGCATCGATTGCGGATTTGAGGTTTGTTTTCCCCACCTATAGTTACCGCGTTGCTATGGAGGGTGTGGCTTATTTCTCAACTCAGAGACGTTAATTGGACAGCACCCGACCGCAAAAGGTCAATTTTGTGACTGACTTATTATAGTTTGTTGTCTCACGACACGCAAAAACTGTCCTTTAAATTACCCAACATATCGCTAGGCAACATCTCCGCCGCTCCTTCATGGAATCTAGAATTTCAAATTGACTCGGGGCCCCGAAACCATCTCAATAACTCTGATCAAATGATAATACAAAGTCACATGGGATTTCTTAGAGACCGTTTTTGTATGATCCTT
>JAIGNY010002993.1:7500-152500 GCA_020152595.1 Chiridota heheva | reverse complement strand
TTACATTAAAAAACAAAAACAATGACGAAATAAAACGTTGATACCTTACTCCTACAAGTCAGCAAGTAGTTACTATGATGTTAAATGAATATTGCAGTGAAACTTATTTTCACTTTCCTTGATATGATATAGGACTAATGAAGAAAAAAGTATAAACAGTTTATATCTTAATCCATTTAGGAGTTGTTACATTTGAAAGATTTCTCTAGTGTAATGAAATGTGACCTGTGCAATGTATATATGTGGTATATGTATTTTTAAATAAATTTCAATAAAATAAAATTAATGATATTTTCTTTAGAGTGTCAGGAAAATAAGGAAATAAAGAATGCATGTTCTTATAAAGGGAGTGTTATAGACCTTTCCAAATCTGAATCGGCAATTTCCGGATAACTAATTTCATTAATGTGACATGGCCGAGATTCACGTGTCCAAAATGGACCAATAAAATACGGGAGGAATCTTGGCCGTCTGCATAATGCACGCACGGTATGGGATCAAGCGTATGAAAAAGGTTTTCAAGCGCACGTATCATACGTGCGTGATACATGAAGGAAATACGCGCGCGTATTGCTGTTTATACTTTTTCCTTAAACCTGCACCTGATTGGCTGGGAAACAAAGGAAAAGTTTCCCCAGCATTTGATTGGTCGAAGTACTGAGGAAATCACGTTCGGCTTAACTCGGTTTGAAAAAATCTATAGACTAGACCTTTTCAAACCGAGTTTAGCCGAACGTGAAACGTCAGGGTACTTTAACCAATAAAATACCGAGGAATTTTCGCTTTTACTAACCAACCAATCAGCTGCAGGGAAAATTGTAAATAAGAACAATACGCGCGCGTATTGCCTTCATAAGCTTGTACGCGCACATACATATTAGTACAACATTACATGCACGACGTACGTAAACATTATGTGAAATGCATATAAGCTTTGTGTTGTAGGCACACGTAAAGTTTCTAAATTTGCGTCAGTTTTAACTGCTCTGCCTGAATAATTCTTTTCTTATGGGGATGTTTTTATGTTGTCATATTCCAAGAGGATCCGTACTCTCTTCCATTCAGACTGTCTCAATTAAGGAATACGCGATAACTAGGAAAGATTTTAAATTAAAACTTGGCCTCAGGTACGTTTATAACACTAACGTTACGTTCAATGCCTGTACTTGCACTGTAGGCCCTAGGCCTAGTGTGCACGCTAAAATGTTGTTTTTAAGAACGGAAGATTGTATGTTCGTTGGGGTTCACATTCCCTCAACATTTACAAAACATTACAAATATTAGTGCCTATTTGAAACACAAAAATGGGACGGAAATTGGCAAAAGTCGTTCAAATTTAAAAACGTTGATGTTCAGTGCGAATAGCCTAATAGTATGAAATTGTGCCGTTGACCTCACTGCACAAAATGTGAAAAAGTATCAAGAACTTTCGGCAGCAAATCCCTTCTTATTTATGAATGAGATAACTAGTTTTGCATATCGGAAAAATTGTGTGAATGGAGAGGATACAGTTTGTACGAAGTTTTCTGTTTGGTATGGAATTTCCTAACCAAATAACGCTATCATTTAAGTCTCAGTGAAGTGATTATTTGTGTATGTAGGCACCTATATACTGTTCATTATTGTGTAAAATTGTATTTTTAATGGGCTTGACCCCATACGCTAGTAAACTGTGCAGACAATCAAGATTCCCCGAAATTTGATTGGTTGGTTTATTATGGTCACGTGAATTTTGGCCATGTGGCATTATTTAAATGAGATTTCCGGAAATTGCCGATTTCGATATGAAGAGGTCTATACTCCTTCTCAATCTGTCAATTAAACGAAAATTGTGTCCAATAATTTAAAAAGAGGCAATCAAATTTCGAAGAAATACATAATTTTCTTGGACTTTGGAATATTCCGTGTTCATCGATGTGCATTTCAGATGATAGAGGACAATTGGAGAACAAAACTATGACAAATACCATGTTGGTATCTTATTTCTTACAGTTTTCAAGGAAACACATGCAAAATGTCTTGGATATGCAAATAAGACATCACCTGATCACCATGTACACCTCAGGGTCAATACACTAATAAAATCTTTTAAATGTAATCATTTGAAAACAGGAAAAAGGATATCGACATAGATTGTCACAGTATAACAATTTCTTCTTTTTCAGTCCTTTATTATATTACTGTATAAACTGATAAATGAAAATGAAAATTCACGGGAATAGTCCTTGAAGTTTACAGCTGTGTACAAGCGGCTTAAAATATCCTAAATGTTGCATCACATTGTAGCATATACCAGCGTTGTGGATATTTTATCAAAACATATTGCAATTTATAAAACGGAAACTATTTTATACATAAACAGATGGACAAAACATTTTTATGTAAAACATATAACAGTGTTATTCTCCAAATAATTGATATCTCAAAAAGTGTCTCATCATTTGGTTACAGGTAATAATTTCCAAAGCACTTAATGAAACTTTTCATGAAAGATGGTTGAACTAGTCTTTTAGAATACTACCTCAGTTACATTTAAACACACTTGTGGAATCTTTAAAAGCTTATGTTTTCTAAACGGAGTATGGTATAAAAGGAAGAAAGTGGGGGAGGGGGGGGGGGGGAGGGTATAGTATTAATCACCGTAATTTCCACCTGATGAGTATATGATTTTTTCTAACCATTTTGTAACTGACGTCATTGAAAGTACCCTATTCTTCTTCTTCCTGATTTTCAACTTTTGCTCTTTTCGCGTAAAAGCTTGTTCATGAGAGCAGGGCCGGACAGTCCAGGATATAAAAATTGCCATTTTGTGATATTTCCTATGATGCTTTGCTATACTATCATTAAAACCTTATGCAGTATAATCAACTTTAAAATTCAAATACCTCTGTGAAAAAATTGGTTTGTTTGGCGAAACTTAAAAATCTGTGATAAACCTGCATTGCTTTCATGGCTAAACATTATCCATTCTCTTTTTATATGTTCACCACGCCTTTTTTGAAATATAAGGAAAAATCATGAAAAAAGCTAGGATATTTGGTGCGAAACAGTACTTTTAAAAATTCAAATATTTGTAACACTATAACTTTGTCGTTGAGATTGCAGATTGTGAGGAATAACATTACACATCGCAAAATCTTACATTCTATATGACAAAATAGTGTCTCGCTCAATGAGCTAGGCGATATCATTGTCTCGTATGATAAGGCGACGAATTTGTTAAAGATTGGGAAAGGGTACATCTCATCTAACTGAGAAAGAATCTAGATAAGGATTTGTTTAAATATCATTCTGCTATTCAGCTAATAAGACACCATTCATCGCATTTCAAAATTCCAAACAGGATATAAAAGATTTTAATTCGAGGGAAATCTTTAGGGAACATAATCATACCCCCAAGACAGGGCCAAGATGATAATTGGGGGAATATTACCAAAGGAATAAACGTCTGTCCGCCTCTATGTCATAGGATCATGTCCCATGTCTCTTCCACATGCTAAGTTTCGATATTCTTTTTATATTATTTTGAATTCAGGTAACAAGCGGATGTCATGCACACACGTCACTTGCAGTTGTCAAAAGTGAGTGCGAAGATGAAAACAGTTGTTCCGTGCGTGCATCCAACAGCGTCTTCGGAGACCCGTGCGTGGGGACATTTAAGTACCTTGAAGTTCAGTATGAGTGTAAGTTTATTGTTCGTATCACTATTATACAAATTGTATATCGCACCATAGAAATTATGTTATGAATCCCACAAATCGCATAGGTCTTTACAAAGTACTATGGATGCTACAAGCATTAGTTAAATGGTCAGATATGCTTATTCTCTGATCTTGTATGATGCAGAATAAAATAAGGTAACAGAACAAAAAACAAGTGTAATATATGTTATTTGTTCAGCAGTTCAATATCTATTTGATTTAAAAATAAATAAATAAGATTTGTATCAAAACGACTGGTGTAGAAAATAATGTGGTAGAATAACATCACACCCTCACTCTTTCCTATCAATTTTCTCATAATTTCCTTGGAAATTTATGTCACAAAATTGAAATCATTTCTAAACAATATTTCATATGGTAGATCACAGCTCCTTCACTCGTCTTTAACTTAGTGCTCTACTAGCAGCAGTTGGAATCAACAACAATATCTGAATACATACAAAGTATTGTTGAGAAATGTGATGTGATATTGCCACAACAAGTGTCATTTCAATTATTCCTAGATATATTAGTTAGACCTTTAGTCTCGACTATTGCCTCAAACGTCATATGGGTGTCTGTACTTAAATAGCCTTCCTTTTAGAAAAAGGTTAAAGTTCAGCTTAAAACAATCTTTCATTTACAGATATAGCTGTTTACTTTCCAACTTTAGGCTGCAAATAATTGAACACATTTTCAATATATGCTAAATGTATTATGTATGATAGGGCTGATAAAAGTAATTAATGTAATTCACTGAGCTTTTGAAGGCATAGTAAATACTAAAGAAATATAATTTGTCGCACTCCTTGAAATAAATAAAGAGCCAATTGATAAACAATGATATACATCAATAGAATACCATGGTCCAACTTATGCATCTCAAATTTGAGCTAAGAATTGCATGTTGATGCTTAACAATTTTCAACTGCGTTGAATATTTGATCCAGTCCGCGCTCCCGATCGGGAGATCTCCCTATCGGGAGATCTTCCGATTGGGAGATCGAGACATGCACAGTGACTATAATCTAAATTGTTGCTAAAAGGTTCAGCCGTTAATTTTTTTTTTGCTTGCCAAATTCTGTAATTTTAAAGTTGTAAACTTTGGAAATAATATTGGAATTGATATTTCCGAATGATTTGAGCTTTTGCTGATGATTAAAATATTAAAATCTGCTCTTCAACAAAATATTGAAATTTATTTTTAAAGATTACATTAAAAATCTCAGGTGAAAGTCAAATTCGCACTGGTGAACATGGAGAAAATAATTTCATCGTTTGTGTTACACCATTAAAATAAGAATACTTCGCATGCATTTTTCTTACCTTTGGCTTAAACCTGTTTTACCGTTATGTGTTTCTTTGAGAGATTTGAATTTGGAAAGATGCATTGTTGGTTATAATGACAAGAAATCTCCGTATTGTGAGATCTCTCAATCGGTATCGTAAACCGGACTGTTATCGTTTTTAATATTAAAGTAATCTAAATAATTTGTTACTGCTAAACCTAGAAAGCATCAGGCCGGTGCTTATCCCAAGCTCGTCTGTTTCTCTGTTCCCACATTGCTCCCCTTGTATAGGCCGCCAATCCATGATTGCAGGTAAGTCCCCCCTGCAGCATTCCTCTTAATGATTTTACAGCTGGAGTAGTAGAGTGTCTTGCTCCAGGAAACAATGCAGCATTCGCGATGGGATTCGAATCCGGTACCTTTCGCATATACAAGCATGATCCTGTAACCACTGAGCCACTGCAGATTTATAGAAATTTTAGGGCAAAAGATTTGTCTTCACTTCTAGCTATTGATATGTAGCGGCAAAATGGAAGAAAATATGCTGTAGACAATGAAAATTACAAAACATTTAAAATTTTAATACTATAAAAACTATATACATTTGAACTTAATTACTGTATTAAAATATTCAAATTTTACTGAAAGTTTGTAACATTTCGTCAAACTTATTGCTTTTAATTGAATGGACGTAATTAAAATGAACAACGGGTTTTGAATCTCTATCATAACCTCGAGCAGGAGAAAACAATCTGAAGATTTTCTGTTGATACAATTTAGGACAGAAATGTAACAAATTACATCACTTAAAGATTTTGAGCTGACTTCTCTTTCATGCATTACAACTTTTCGATTCATTCAAAAGTATTCAAACTTGTATTAGTAATAGCTCGGAAACTGCATGTGATTTTTATGTAATTCAAAACCTATTTTGTTCTAAATTAAAAGTTCTTTGTGGTGAAAATAAAATATCTTATTATGAGATCTTTAGTTTTTATTCTCAGATTACAGCTAATTGTGACTTTTTAAGCTTACCAGCACAAAAAGTATCATGTATCAAAAAAAGAGGTTAATTTAATCAAAATATTATCAAACTGGGTTTCTTCTCATACTGTCATAGTGTTCTTTATGAAAATGAAAGCATACAGGAAATATTGAATTATATGTGGAAAGGGCGGAGTACTGATGGGAAATTTAATCCTTTAATTGGTTTGTTCAGGAAACGGAAACTCATCTAATGTTTGCTTTTAGTTATTTAAACTTTGTTTAATGAGTGGGTATAGAAGCAGTAAAAGCTACAACCCTGGACAAAAGTGTTTGACCCCTTTTCTTCAATCCGACCACCCCCACTTCAATGTTGGAAGTGAATGCGAAGTTGTAAGTGCAGGCCCAAGTCATCTCCTAACAGTTAAGACTTTTGTCCATGATTGTGACTGTTTTTATCTTATTCCGTTTAGGAATTATTTCAAAGATTTCACCAGTTTTATTTTGTAAATTACCAGTGCAGTATATTGAAGGATGTCTTAGTCAGTTAGTTGCACGTCCAAGACATCTTAGAAATATTAATTAAAACATATTTTCCTTTTATTTCGAGTGAAAGGTGCATGGACATATGGCTGTATGGGAAAAACATGTTCTTGTAAAATACATGTTAAACTCAATGTCATTCAAATATTCAAATAATCTAGAAAGATGTAAATCATTTTCAAAAGAAAATACATGAAATATTCTTGGATCTTGGAGTATTCCCGTGTTCAACGATGTGCGTTTCAGGTGATAGAGGACAATTGAAGAAACAACGTGATGTGAAAAAAATGTTAATATCTTACTTCTTCCAGCTCTTGCAACTTATTCATGAAGCTTTTTGATATAAACAAATAAAAAAATAAAAAAACACAGTGTTATTCACCTACCTACCTACTAGACTTTGAGTTTACAGTTCTCTCCACATCTCGTTATAGAGGACAATTAAAGAATCAAAAGTGAAAACTCATGTTGATATCTGACTTCTTGCAGCTCTGGGAATTAAAATAAGATGTTTTAGCTATCATCTCTTTCATGCCTCCCAACATTTGTGAACATTCGTTTAGTTCTTCAAACTTTGATTAACAATAACCATAATAGGTTCTGTGCTTCATAATTCATAGACCCACAATTTATAGCATTTTCTGGTGAATAAAACAACCTCTATACCCGTCCAATATATCTAGAAAAGGTAGGTGAGGTACCGCCACCAAATATACCGAAATCACTGTTTATCAAAGTTTCATCAAAACATTTTAAAACAAAACTATGTTGGTATTGCATGAATAAATAGAAGGAGAAAAAACAGGAATGTAAAGTATATGTCATATTCCATCTACATGGAAAGAACCTTTGTTTCATTTTTTTTATTAGTCAACTAAGAGTCAGCTAATTTTCAAGGAATACATGAAAATTATCGTAAGATTGAATAATCACTTCTAAATTAGGTTTATAGTCGTTTTTGAACACACGCTTTTAAACACACGCTTTTAAACACACGCTTTTAAACACACGTCTTTAAACACACGCCTTTAAACACACGCTTTTAAACACACGCGTTTAAACAGTATAAAATCTTTTGAATTCGCAATCGCCAACGTGTACATTAACATGATATCATAGTAGTTTGGTCGCTCTATCTTTCTTTAGTTGTCCTATGTTATGTGGAATGTACATTTTTGACCATGGCTTACTTACTTTCTATCAACCCTGTACAAGCAACAAATTATCCCATAAAAAGGATGTCAAAATTCTGACAAGACATGAACAAATGAAAAGAAATAATTCATATTTTGCGACACAATAATTGAATGTTAGTTTTTATTTTGATAAATTTAGGAGAAATGTTAATATGAAGACACTTTCTTTTAAGTATAATATTGATGTATCAATTGATTATTAAGTTATTTTTGCTTTTGGCAGGTCAAGCGACGAGTAATACGGATACAGTTTGTGAGCACGAAACTCTCAGCTTGGCCTGTCCTAAATGTGAAGTTATATCAATAATAAGCGCATTTTATGGTAGGAACGCAGGGCCCGACGTGTGTCCAGGTGCAAATGACAATGTAAGTACATATATCAGTAGTAAGGGATAGATATACAGGAAGAATAGGCCATGTTTCACTTTTATTTTAAAAATTTGAGAAAAAACTGAGTAATCGATTAATGGCCGCTCAAATTTTCACTCCTTTTGCAAAACCGATAGGATCTGAAATTCTAAAAAATGCTTGTCATATGTATTGTTCATAAATTTAAACAAAAATGGTTGTTATATGTATTGTTCATAAAATTGGTTAACAACCATTTTAACAATTAACCAGAAACCCCGTCACCACCCATGCTTTGATTCAAATTCAGTGTCGAAGACGGGGCCTCCTCTAACGTGTCGTCTATGCCATTGTACGCTCGTCTGGAAAATATTGTTGAATGCCTGGTATTTCAAGTATTGAATAAAGTAGAAACATATTTGGTTGCCTTGCGAAAATTCTTGAGACTGTAAGCGGAGTTAGCGGGAGTAAAACAGGATTGTTATTTATTCTGCCCAAAGTTCTTCAATGTAGAATATAGCAAGGTTTCTACTCCCAAAAGTTCCTACAAATTTGTAAACATTGGTGAATTCATATAGATAAATAGTTGATTAGTTGATGCTTTTTGTTTTACCACAGGTAACGCGTAGATGCCGTGCTACCAGTTCCTATGACATTGTTCGAGAAGCATGCCAGGGGAAAAAAACGTGTGCTGTACGAGCCAGTAACGGCGTGTTTGGTGATCCGTGTTATGGCACGTTCAAGTACCTGCAAGTGAGCTACGAATGTAAGTAATTTAAACCCTGAACAATCTGACCCTTTCTGTCATAGTTTGATTATTTTACTCTCAGTATTAACCTCCAACATTTCAAGCTCAATTACTAATATGATGAAGAGAATTAGTTACGCCAGAAACTGCAAACCAGTGGGACAAAATGTCTTTTCTATATTGGCACATCAGCTTTTCGTGTAATATTAACTAAAATCGAAGATGTATTGAGTATAGAAACAAAAACGACTATCATGTTAAAATTTGATCGAAAACCCTGAAAGTAGCGAAACACGTCCTTAAAAGTTGGCAGGTTTATAGCTTTTTAAAATTTTCAACGTTTTAAGTTGAACGTCTGGCATTTAAGAAAAAAAATAAAGAATTATATATTATGACAACGTCAAAGTCTGTGATATGTCTTACCAGTAATACATAATACAACTTAGATAATTGTCGAAACAATATCAAGATTATGTTTGAGTTTGTGGCGATAACTTGAGCAGTGGCGAAGCTAGACTTTTTGGGAGGGCAAAGGAAGTGAAATTTCCATAAATGTGTGAGTAGCCCCGCTAATTTTAAGTTATCGTTGGGTTACTGTGACAAATGCAGATAATACTGATGATCTTCCCCACATGACAATAACAACAATTATGGTCAAGATCAATATATTTCTAGTGTACTTGCATTAAAAGGTGAGAAGCCATTACCAAAATGTTCTGAGATTGATTTGGTTGGATTTAAAACAATTTATTTTTGAACGGTAGAAGTGTTCTTGCAAACACTTACCTCAAGTGTATGTAGCCAGACTAATCAACGTTTTTGATTTGGTCAAAATATTGACACAAAAAACAGAAAATGCAATCAATAACCGCCGTGGAAGTGACGTGAGTGGATGACATAGCTATGCAGGTAGAAGATGCAGCAAGATCCCAACAAATGAAAGACACTGTACACTGTAGTGAAAACCCTGAGCTACAAAAACTTAAAGATGAGTATGCGGTGAAAGACAAGCATGAAAACTTAATCAGTGGAAAAGAGGAACCCATAATGAGATGGAGAGAGAACTCTGAAGAGGTGCTCAATAGGAAGAAACCAGACAACATTGTCATGGAACAAGAGGAAGCCAATTACTGTCATGAGCACAAACTCACCAAGCTTGACAGAAATAAAAGATGTCATGAAACGACTCAAGAATAGCAAATCACCTGGGAGTAGATTTCATCACAGAGGAACTGCTCAAAGCAAATAGTGACTTCACAGCAATAAAATTAAATAAATACTAGACTGCTAGACAAAGTCTGCTTATGAGAAAATCTGAAATGAATAGAAAATCTGAAATAAATGGAAAAAGGGCTGATAATCTGGAGAGGAATAAACTGTTACCTATCGCTAGTAATATACTAGGAAGGATCATCATTGACCGGATTAGTAAAGGAACGGATACAAAACTGAGAAAGGAACAAGCAGGGTTCAGTAAAGGTAAAGGAACTAATTAAAAAATCTTCATATTAAGAAACATCATTGAACAGGTCAAAGAATGACAAGTCCCATTGTACGTACACTTCGCACACAGTACTCAGCTATCAAGCATGTGATAATCATGAAGCAATACGGAATACCCAACTAATTGGTCAACATTGTGAAAGCCACGTGAGACAGTATCAAACGAGTATCAAACGAGTATCAAACGTGCTGTAACTAATGAAAACAAAGCAACTAACAGGTTTCCAGCTATCACAGGTGTGAAACAATAAGGCTGTCTAATGTCAGGTTTCCTGTTCCTACTTGTAACAGACTGGGTGATGAGGACAGCTGTCCAAAACGGCAAGGCAGGAAAGCGATGAAAGTTCACCTGCAAGCTTGACGACCTAGATCTTGCAGACGACAACCAATTCTCTACTAAACGACATTTGAAAGCAAAGACCAGCAGGTGAGGCTAAAAGCAAAGAGCTTCTACTTGCTAAAAGTACCGAATAAGATTTAACACAAAGTGAAAAATAATACCAGAAGCAATGGCAACATTACAGTAAATGGGAAAGTTATCGACAACGTAGAAAACTTCATCTACATCATCTAGTGTCTAACGGGGGAGGAGGATCAAGTCATATACACAATAGATTAAAAGCAAGAATCACATTCGTGTGACTTCAAAAAGTGTGGAGCTCAAGCAATCAATGCAGAAATACCAAGATCAAGTTATACAAAACGGTAGTGAGGTCTGTACTCCTTTACAAAGGCCAAACCTGGAAAATGAATGAGGTGACGAAATGACTATTGACATCTTCTAACACAAATGCCTATACGTATAATCCTAAACATATAATGGGAACAGCGAATTTCAAGCAAAGAAGAACTCCAAAGAGCTGACATCTAACCCCTTTGTGACGATATCAGATACAAAAAATGGAAATTTGTTGGTCACATTTTGGGACATGGAAAGAACGACGACTGCGTGACAATCTCACATGGGCACCTGACGGCAAACGAGGGAGACGTAAACCGACATGGAGGATAACTGTTGGAAAAGAACGAAATAAAGCAAGGTGGAGAATCTGGATTGAGACGAAAATTGCCACAGCTTGCAGGACCGAGTGGAAGCATTGTATGGAGGCCTTATGTGCTATCTGGCACAAAGTAGATAAGTAAGGTAGGTCTGTAGGTAAGGTTAAGTGGCGTCGCTAGTGTGTTTTAAGCAATAATCTCGAGACCACATTCACTCTGTAACACTTTATTTATGTGAATAAATTGGATGGTTATCTGATTTATGGCGTGACTAAACGTGAAAATTCCTTTCCTTTATAGGCTCATGGAATCCATAAGCCAAACCTTTTCTACATTAATCCTTACTGCTATATATTTTGAAAATTCGTTTGATAGATTAGAATTTATATAACCTTAAAGAAATTGCTGAAAAACAAATTGTTATTTACCGAATCTTGGAATATTTAAAACTTTGTTTTTGTTTGGATTACACGAAAACGCTTCCAGACTTTATTTTGTTAGTTTCTCTTCCGCTTATCATGCTGACCAGTCTACGAGTCAGAAATAATTTAAGGCTGGCACTGAGATTATGGCATTATTTAGTTCTACTTTGTCACCGTTAGCATTATTTATATGACAAATTCTCTCTAAACATATAGGTATATAGACAGGTAGAGGCAACATTGATTGAAATCTACTATAAAACATGAAGAAACAAAAATCAGTTAAACATTTTGCAGCTTTTTGGAGATTTTTGTGCAAATATGCAACTTTTTATGTAAATGTATTGTTTTTAACCCTCTGCCATTACTCTTGAAAAAGGCAAGATAATTCGAATGAAGAGGATTTGAATTTACCATATCCAACCAACCTCAAGCTGGCGAACATTTTGAACATTTTCAAGGTGTGCGTAAATTAAGAAAAAAAACAATTATAAAAAAACAAGCACAATTTTTTTCAATATATTAAAAAAAATTACAGATGTTATTTTAAAAATTCTAAGACTATCAAACTCAGAATTGAATGTTTGTACGTGGTGGAACATAGCTTTGTACCTGCCTGTAGACCTTTAAGATAGTAAATGTCATTAGTTAGTACAGAAATAACCATATTTAAAGAATACTGAGATCACGACGCCCATTTTGTTAATAATGGCGTGTAATGATTAGTTAGATGTTATTAACAGGTTGCATTCTATGATATTTATTTTCTTATAGGATAAAGTATGAGTGCTTGTGTTTCTCTAATGTTTCTTGACGTTTAAAACTAAAAAAAAAAAATAGTTTTTATGGATATTTACATAGCGTTTAAGTACTCCTTGATTTGTGAGGAAACGAAAACAAGTCTTGATGATAAGTTTTTAAAAAATGAATAAAGAGGCGGTGTCGTCTCAAAACAAATCGCAATGACGTCAGTAAGTACATGCCATGTACTTACACGCATCATCAAGGTATTACAAGACAATGGTATATTATACGGTGTGTGTATGGAGATTAGGTACATGCACGTTGTACATACTGCAGTATGTATGTATCGTAACATGATACAAACTTATACAAATTTATCGTTATTGTATTAATGGAGCTATCGGTAATTTCTTCATGTTGTAATTCAAATGAGCGGAAAAGACAAGACAAAATTATGCCTTAAAACAAAAGCAAATTAATTGAAGCAGACCCAAGACCTTATCCATTCGGTCACATATCGTTGTATTGCATATCGTTGTTGTATGAGGACTTATGCGAAATCAGTGCGAAATCAAAAGAGGCGCGTTTTGCAACTGTTTGAAATTTCAACCAATCATAAAATACTAAACTGAATGTCCTTATGCCGATATCGCACCTTTAAATTATTAAAAAATGCTTAAGAATTTAAGAAAGTTGGGGTTTAATGTCACTCTTCTACATTATTTAGACATTTTGCACCAGTATTTAGTACTCAGCTAATGCCGCTTTGAAAATCATTGCGGTTGTGACACTCATTTATCCACATCTCATAAAGTATATGAAAATATTAATGTTCGTTGTTTACTTCGCATACAGGTATTGGCACCGGCTAGGAGTGACGTCATAACGGGACATTCGTTTTGGACTTCAAATGGAGAATATTAAGTCCTCTTTAAACTGTTAAATACGGAAGACGTAGTATATTATTGTTAAAATTAGTTATATTATTAGGTTTTACTCACCTTTCTTCCATTTCATCTCTACTTTATTTTAAACATCAAAGGAAAAATTGATGAATATAAATCCTTAATAAGATAGAAGAAAGTTTGTCTCAGATCTTACAGCAATAAATATAAATCTCAACTCAAACGAGTTTCCTGCTGCTTTTCATTTCAGACCTACGGATATAGGTATATATATATATATATATATATATATATATATATATATATATATATATATATATATATATATATATATATATATATATATATATATATATATATATATATATATATATATATATATATATATATATATATATATATATATATATATATATATATATATATATATATATATATATATATATATATATATATATATATATATATATATATATATATATATATATATATATATATATATATATATATATATATATATATATATATATATATATATATATATATATATATATATATATATATCTACCTATATATATATATATATATATATATATATATATATATATATATATATATATATATATATATATATATATATATATATATATATATATATATATATATATATATATATATATATATATATATATATATATATATAACTATCTACCTATATATATATATATACATATATATCTATCTATATATATCTATATATCTATCTATATATATATATATATATATATATATATATATATATATATATATATATATATATATATATATATATATATATATATACATATATTCATATATATATATGTACATATATTTATATATATATATATATATATATATATTTATACATACATACATACAGACATGCATGCATGCATACATACATACATATATACATACATGCATACATACAAACATACATACATACATACATACACACATACATACATACATATATACATACACACATACACACATACACACACGTACACACATGCATACATACATACACCCATACAAGTAAATTTTAATTTAACTTTGCTAATTCTTAGTGATATCAATTATATATATATATATATATATATATATATATATATATATATATATATATATATATATATATATATATATATATATATATATATATATATATATATATATATATATATATATATATATATATATATATATATATATATATATATATATATATATATATATATATATATATATATATATATATATATATATATATATATATATATATATATATATATATATATATATATATATATATATATATATATATATATATATATATATATATATATATATATATATATGTATATATAATTGATATCACTAAGAATTAGCAAAGTTAAAATTGAAATTTACTTTGTAAACTCTTATTTAACTGGTGTGATCAATTTACGTGTGAGCGACTTAACGACCATTTTCGTCAGTTTTAATGGCCTAAGGTTATAAACCTGTCCTTAAATTGTTTAGGAGGTGCCGATATCTTAATATGACTTAGTTGGAGTTCACAAAGGTAAATAACATATTTTAGTTCAAAAAATTTGGAGCGACAATTTTTAAATAAAATGAATTTGACCACACGAAGAAAAACCGAGAATTTGGTGACTTTATCTAAACATATTAGCTTCACACGCTCGTTCACAAATTGATGATTTTATGGCTTGAAGGGCTATTCAAAAGGGAATAGACTTATAGTAAAAACATTATCTACATTTTAAAAATATATTAAAACTATATGTACAAAACTAGCAAAAAGTTCATCATAATTGGTTAAAACCTTACCATTTTACAGCATTTAGTACCCTAGGCATGAATATGCAAATAGTTATGCAAATTTGCGATGTGTTGCTTGTTAATCTTGGTATTTTCTTTTTTAATCCTTCGCTTTTTATAAAAGTCGAAAACCACACACCCAACTGCCCAATCAAATTCTTCTAGGGATAGACTTTCCCATTATTTTCAGCGACTAAGATTTAGAAAAGAAGTAAAAAGAATTACAAATAATTTCAAGTGCAGTCTTTAAGTAATATATCATACATTTAGCATCAATTAAAAATTAATTAAACCTTGATCAGCCATACCTCTCAGGCATATTTTAAAACTTAATTTACATTAAAATAGTGTTTCGTATGCTCTACAATTAGTCTACGGAATTCTAAAAAAAAGTTTTTCAGTCAGTACATAATTCCCATTATCCGCCCATATTGCAACGAGTAGGTGTTTTACGTGTGCAAAGGCCTATTAGATATGATGTGTTTTTTTGAATTGGCTGAAGCCCTAAACCATCTTGAAGTCTTGGGGAATTTATTTCTTCTTTAACATTTTTCAAACAAAACTGAGATTCCAAACCAATCATACTTCAAAGACATGAGCACAAGAAGAGTTACCTCTCGGGGCATGGCGGAAATATCCCGAAATAATTCCCCTTCTTCTTCTCTTCCTCTTGTCGCCGCAGACTGAATGGCTCTGACACAGAAGGCAGACAAGACAAGTAGATGTCCGTTCCTTTATATCAGTGCCCGGGAAACTTTTCATTCGGCGGGCCAAAATGTAGATTTTTTGAACGCTCGGGGCCAGAAATGCGAAAAAAAAAACACCACAATTTATTGAAAATCCCATCAAACTTGGAAGAGTGTTTTGACATGTAATGACGTTTGACATTGCTTACTTTGGCAACAGCGATCGTTTCTGTGCATATAAGGCAGACAATGTTTCCTCTGTTCTCCACAAAAAAATAGTCTCTTGTCCAGTCCTCATTAAACGCACGATTTTCGGAGTCAACTTTACGTTTCTTGTATGCCATTTTTACATTGGTAAAAATTATTTGAAAATAATGGAAAATGATGTATTTTAATTCTTCACTTCGTACAATTTTTTTGAGAACCTGTTTACTTCCGAATTTAAGTCACTGCTGCTAACTGTGACGCAGTCAACAGTACAGGATTGAAACTTACTTCATAACAAATTACAATTAACTGGCTGTTAAGTAACTCCGTACTGCTTTACAGGTTGTACAGTACTGTTATTTTTTTCCGGTAAATTTGAAAAATTAACGAAAGTCGTGGTTTCATCACATTCTCCAAAACCTTTCGCGGGCCGGATTGGACCACTCCTCGGGCCGGACCCGGCCCCGGGCCGGACTTAGCGCTCCTTGCAGCCGTATAAGTTGTCACCGTTAGTATCATAGCCCCTCGGGTCTTACATCTTCCCACACCAATCCTAAGGCACAAGCGGGAAATGTTCATTGGGAAATCATGTTTCCATCATACATCAGAATTGGACTCAAAACCTGGACAGGACGCCAGTCCATTGGATGATAACTACCCAGTAGTGCTGGTTGTCATTTTACGGCTTAGCAATTGGTTAAGAAAATCCCACAAATGCTCATATAACACTTTGTAAGTATGAGTTATCTCATAGTAGATCAGCAATGATAAAAATTAAAATACCTACACACGTTCACCCTCTCTACAAACCGCAACACCCACCCACCCTCACTCATCTACCCCCATCCCCTCATCCACCCTTAATGATCCAAAATTGTATTAATTCATAAAGTAGAATAGTGAGAAAATAAACAATTTTGCTTTTCAATTTGGAGCCGGGACCATATAGTTGGCCTTGTTGCTAGCAGGTTTTCAGCAGGTTAGTCGTGAACTTGTTTCTCGGTCGGGTCATACCAACGACTTTGAAAATGGGACCTTCTGTCCTCTCGCTTGGTGCCCTGCATAAGGATAGACGCAGTGTAACAGTACTTGTCAGCTCCTCCGACACAGATTTCATATTAAAGGGGGAGGGAAGGGAAGATAAGGGGGGGGGGGGGCGGGCAAAACCGATGTAATTTTGTTTGGAATAATTAACACATAAATAAGGTCTATTTGAAAACCATTGCGTTGAAAATTATTGAGGGGCCATTTATCTATCTTTTATGGTGGGCCCGACTTATGATTGAAGGGCTCGTCATGATAGCACGAGGGCCAGAAAGGAAGACCTGGATTTTAAAAGGGCCCTGTTTGGTTATTGCCTGTGAGACTGTGCCTTTTATATCACTACAAGGCAAATTTTGTGTCTTTTTTAAGCTGATAGATGGGGTTTTTTATACTTATTTTTAGTACTTGTGTGGCACCACCGGTCTAGTTACACGATTGTCAGTTTATAGATGAAACAAATAAAAACAATGAAAGGAGCAATAGTATTTTATCAGATTGCTAGTAAGAATTTCAATAGAATACACAAGGATTCGGGGAAGATGATGGGATGTCACACTAGACTGTTATCAGCCGTTTGTCTACGAATAAATAACACTTTAAACCAAAATAATTCCTTGTGGGAATAAGATATCCTTTACGAATTACAATAACTTTGTCTTTCTCCTAAAGAATTTACAAAGTAAAAGAAACATCATTGGCTGATTGAGATAAATTTAAAAAAAGATTGAAATCTTGTCATAATTCTGCTTAGCGAGAATATTCAATTTCTATAGTAGAACAAAACAGGTCACCTGTTAGCAAGAAATTATACAATCAGGACAGTTATCAGGCAGCCAGGTTATACAGAAGTTTTTGTCTAAGCAGATAAGCGCGATGACCTGTTTTGCATATCACTGTACCTGTCTTGGACGTTGTCTTGTAGATAACAAGCAATATTCAAAATAGATTGTCAAGGTTCTATTGCTTATGTCTTCTTCTTTTTTTGTGCCAAGTTATTAATGAAAATGAAATACGCATAGTTTGATCATAGATAACTTGGTTGTAGTCCGTTAAAAAAAGAAAATGTGACAGTTTGGAAAGTTTTAAGACCTGCATTTTCCATAAGCACATACCAGTATACAATCTATTCATTTTCATCAAATTTCTTACGATCAACTTTAAAACGGTGGTTTTAATACATGCAGAAATATTACTAAAGAATTAAAGGATCCTTTAAGTGACCAGCGAAGTCCATTACATTCATTATTATTTCAATGAAAAGGAGCTTGAAATACCAGAACTTAAAATGGCATACAAAACACTCAGAAGTCAAGTTTTAACAAATCGATATTAAAGCTTCAAGAAATCAGTTTTGGAATGGCAGGTGTCTGCCAGGGGCGTAGACAAAATTATCTCTCATGGAAAGGGGAGGGGTGGGAGGGGGAGGCAAAAACGCAAACAATTCCCCGGTGACCGTGACAAGACAAGTGGAAAAATTGCACTAGTATGTTAATTTTCCATCAAAAGTTGTTGCGAATCGGGAAATCCCTTTCAATTTTCTTCAATTTGGGAATTTTTTCTTAACTATCAGGAAAGTTTGCTAAATTATTAGGAAAATGTGGCCAGTTTTTGGGAAATTTTGACTAATTTCACCTCCCAATTGGGAAGAAAACATGCAACCGGGAATCCTCCCGCTTTCTACGCCTCTAGTGTCTGCATCTACTCAACTGTGTTAAAAAAAAAGGGATATTTTGCAAGACTCAAACAACTTTTCGGTTTTAAAAAGGTCGACCGAAAGGTAATCATGGCTTAAGTTTCTTGAGACTCGAGTATGCGGCAAAGCTTCTTGACACACGTGGAGAGCTGCAAAACTTCTCTATAGCACCAATACTTAAACCAAGTAGTATCTCAAATCCATATACAATAACATTTTATTACTTTGGGACGCAAAAAAGGTCAATGAATAGTTGAAAAATTCACCAAAAAGACGTCCTAACTAATGAATTTCGTCCACCTTATATAAAATTGTGATGAATAAAGCTTTTTTTTTTATTTAATTGACAGTTGAAGCCGATAAATTGAAATGCAAAGCAAAATAAAGAACAAGTGTCCAAAATGTTTGAGAACGCCTGTAGCGGTTATTAATCGGAGGCGGAACATAGAAATGGAGAATCCACCATAACAGCACGTTGGCGGAATAATTATTTTGTTTCTGATCATTGAAAGAAAAATAAATAAAGAAAAAAAATTACCTCAATGATCTGCACTTCCTCTAATCATGAAAAAAAAAATCATTTGGCTTAAAGTCAGTGATATGGGGTTTGGTGGGGGTTTAATGGGGGTCGGGAGGGCGTTGCAGGATTTACACTGACTCACAGTGAAGAATATTTAAAAAGATAATATGCAAAGACGTGACTCCCTTCCCAATATATATTTTCTCCTTTACCGTGGCTCCGCTATTGTGTTACGGAATTGAAATAGAAATGTAACAGAAGAATGCCACTAAAGATAGAATGAAACTTTGAATCTTAATCTGGTGTATTCAAAATTCAAAAGTTTTCTTTCCCTAAATAATATATAAACAATTAAATAAAAGTTAGCCTACTTAAATACCCTAACCTGATAATGTCAGACTTAGTGGAATAGTGAAGATGATGAGCTTTCTGTCTGGTCTCTCTTTGGGCGACGGTTGGTATTTAGGCAGAGTTCTTTAAATATTCCACAATAATGATCGAGTTCCGCGAAGAGTTCTGCACTAATATTGTGGTGATGATTTTTCTTAAAGTTTTAGGTCCGTAGGATTTATGAGCTCATTCAAAGACTTTTAAAACAGTTGTAGATCCACTTTTAAATTTAGATCGGCAGACAGTTTAGGTTGAAGGCAAAAGTGACATCTGAGTAGATTGAGTGTAATAAGAAGTCAACGATATCAATTCAAGTTGACCATATGGTGAATATCCACATACTGAATGAAGGCAGGTAATTTTCAATGTAAGAAAATATGATACAGTTAATTGTAAATTGATAAAACCTCGGCAATCGTCTTGAAAACAGCCGCTTGTATAGACTTATAGCAGTTTCTATTTATAGAATTAGGCGTAGCCGGGCGTAACCGTTGATGATGGTAACGTTTTCTATCAATATTGTCACAATGTTCCAAATCGAGAAGATTGCGTCAGCAGGTCAGTATGAGCTAATGCATGAGATCATTTTTGAATTTTATAGAACTGCGCCACCCAGTAAATAAATCATAGTGTTATTGCGCAATTTTCGTCACCCTCTGAAATGTAGTTGAATTCAATAAATACCGGAGTTGTTTTAATGGTGGTATGAATTTAATATAAAGTACCCATTGATGACCTTATAATATATAACATGAATAACAATACAAACATGAAGCATCTTCTATAAAAAAAACTACAATCTTATGAATCTCTAAACTCTTGACAGATCATCTGCACATTATCTTGTTCATTCGTCACCCTCTGAAATGTAGTTGAATTCTTGTTAAAGGTCGCATGTAACACTCCGCCCCCTTTTGAAGGAAGAAAAGTTGAGAGCTGCGATCGAAACTTTGCTTAGAATGTTAATATCTTGATATACAGTATGCAACAAATAAATACCTACATAGGAGTTGTTTTAATGGTGGTATGAATTTAATATAAAGTACACCATTGATAAACTGATAACTTATAATATATAACATGAATAACAATACAAACATAGCATTTTCACCTATGCATCTTCTATAAAAAAAAACTACAATCTTATGAATCTCTAAACTCTTGACAGATCATCTGGTATCACATTATCTTGTTCGCGAATGTGATAAATTTTCAAATCATACTCTTGAAAAGCCGAGCACCATCTCATTAATCTTTTATTTTTGTTCTTTATCTTGTGCATGAAGGTCAAGGGGTTGTGATCAGTAAACTGAATAATTGGAAATGTTGTTGTCCCCAAGTAAACAATAAATTGATAAAGGCTCAATAAGAGAGCTAATGTTTCCTTTTTAATGGTTGAATAAATTCTTTGATGTTGGCTTAACTTCTTTGAATTTTATGGAATTGCGCCATCCAGTGAGCAGGTAAGTAAATGATGGTGTTATTGCGCAATTTTCGTCACCCTCTGGAATGTCGTTGATTTCTTGTGAAAGGTCGCATGTAGCAACCACTTTTGTCACGACTATCCTAGGTCACCGCTTTTGTTAAGGTCGCCAATTTTTGTCGCAAACTAGGTTACCACTTTTGTCGTAAACATCGCCCACTTTTGTCACAAATTTGCAGGTCACTACTTTTGTCACAACATCGCCCACTTTTGTCCCAAAGGAGGTGATCACTTATGGCGCAACGTTATCATTTTTGTCACAAATTTCCAGGTCACCATACCATTTTTGTCGCAGCTACTTTTGTCACAAACTTAGTTCGGTTTAATAGACATTTCAGGTCGAGCTCTTATTTTTTACTCTCCATAAATTTTGCGATCATACAGGTAAATCATGTCTTTAGTTTCATGTTCGGGTATCCTTATTTGCTTATTCTCTTATTGGACAGATTTGCGAGTCTTGCGTGAATTTGCTTCCCGTGGAGTTCTTTTTTTAGTTACATAGCGTAAATGATGGAAGAACAGAAGACACCCCTCCAACTCCCCTTCCCTCCTCCCCCTCCCCCACTCATTTTTCTGGAAAGCCATAATTCGGTCAATTTTTGACAGAGTTCGGGCTAAACTTGTTCCAAAAGGAAGGAAAATGTTGTGCCATCTGCGCCCTAACTTGTTTAAGTGTTACATATTTCAGCTGGACAATTTGAAAATAGTGTGAGCTATTTTACTACTACATGCACTGGTGTATGCGTCGGCGTCGGTTATTAGAAGTTTCTCTATTCGGTTGAGCTTCTTTGTTATGATAATGACAATCCTGACATGAATAGCGATTAAAGTATTTGTCTGGCATAAAAATAAAAACTCAAACAATTGAGACCCTCGCCTCAAAATAATTCAAAATCAAGCGTCTTGTACATGAAAATAAATATTACCAAAAGGTGCTGGCTCTAATAGAGAGAAAACATAAAAGACATCTGATTTTTATGGGAAAATATCAAGTTATTTATATATATTTTATATATATATATTTTATATAATATATTTATTATATCTCTAAGGGACATGCGGTGGAATGTCATGTCCTGGGATATCATCTGGAATGTTAGGTAGACAGGTATGAAATGACATGAAGTTTGGTAGATGAAGGAATTGGGGCGAGGGTGGGATGTCATGTAGGACAGGGTGGGATTGCATGAAGAACAGGGTGTGATGGAATTTGGAAAGAAAGTGGGATCGCAAGTTGGACCAAAGAGCTTCCATAGCTTTTCAGCTTTGTGTGGAAGCTCTTTGGTTGGACAGGACGGTGGGTTGGCAAGTAGGACAGGTGGAATGGCATGTGGGACATAATGTGGTGGGGTGTCATCTAGATTTCATTTGTGATGTCATGTGGGTAATGTGGTGGAATGGCAGATCCGGATTTCATGTGTGATTGCATGCGGTACATTAGGTGTGAGGTGGAATGTGGGACAGAGGGTGGGATGGCATGTGGGACAACGGGTGGCAAGTACGTTATTAGTGCTGAGGGGAATTGTATAATTTTTGGTGTCTAGTTTTTCATACAGTTAGCAATATTGTTTCACATAATTTTGCTTTAATATTGAACCTCATAAAAAATATTCAGGTCCCTCGTTGACCCCTGCCTGGATCTGCCTATGGACACAAAATCAATCCTACTGTTTTATCAGGTAGGTTATCTTGAAATATTCCAAATGATTTTGACCACATATGTTTGACTTTGCTTAAGGCAATTTAATATTAATTTTCTTATTAACATTATCATTTAACATTGCTCAGCAAAGTGATTGGTAGAATCAAAATTTCATTAGGGGTCTAAGGATAGCGAAACCGCCGTAAGCTCATAGAAGTCAGTATTTACCAAGCTTATTTCTTATCAAATGTTATTCTGCAAATGATCGATTTCTTACACAGCAAATTACATATACGAAGCCCCCCGAGGCTCTCAGAAATTCATTATTTGCCAAAGATATTTTTGATAAATATATGCTCCAAATGACATAATTTGTACATGTATCAACAGCAGAATTTCATATCGGAGCCCGAAAACTCTCAGATTGACATAACATACTTATCATAACATAACGTAACGTAACGTAACATAAAATAAGATAATATAACATAACATACCATAAAAAAGTATAATAATATATAATATAATATAGTGTGATGCGGTGCGATGCGCAATTTTAGCTGAATTTTGAGAGTAATGAATAAGGTTGTCATTTTGGGGGTAATTACTATAACTGTATAAGTAAACAATTTACCGAAGAAACATGACAAACCATTCAACTTATGAAGACGATAATGTTTTGCTAGAAGGCTAAATATATGATACAAATTGTGCGAATTTGATTTAAATCATTCTGAAAATTACAAAATATGATTCTTTTTTTAAACTCAATGGTTCAATGATCGTGTGCCGAGGGCCAAACCCACCGTCTTTGAGATATATCTCGACAAGTGTGTGGAAGCTCAAATCAAGCTAACGTCGCCAGTTTATTTAGCCTATGCATAAGATTCAATCATGTAAGGAGTTCTACAATAACAAGTCCCTATCTTTTTTGATTGCATTTTTATCTCCACGTGCTTTAGAGGGCATCTTCATATACGTTTCCATGCGTTTACTTCATGCAAGACGAAAATTAGATACCTGAATAAATGATGCTGAAGCTTAATAAATATGTACAGTAATATGATAAATGGTTTACTATACCATTTTAGAAATGGCTTACGGGGACAGACGGATATCGGAACAATTGTAGACGGATATCGGATCAATTGTAGATGGATATCGGAACAATTGTACTATATTGTTTCAACTTTATTTTTTTAATCGTATCATTGTAAAGCAATGCTTGATACCAGGGCATGTATGTAATGCCCAAATATCTCAGTTGTGTATAATCACCGTATACTTCATGGAAGTCTCCGATGAAGAAATTCAACGAACAATCACGAATTCCACTATCGATAACCAGACTGCCAGATAACATATTACCTACTTACAAGCAAAATATCACGGCGCCCCCAAAATAGCGGCTCACGCATGCGGTGAAGCGTCTTACAATGAAGCGATTCCAATAATGAAATTTGGTAATACTCTTTAATTTCCACATATACGTATACATTGACTAGGTCTAACACTGACTAAGGTGCATTTTAAAATTCCACTGAAACCGAATTAAAAAGTGATTCCAAATGCCAATTGCAATAGTTTGAATGATGTATAGACGAAATGCGCACGCAAATAGGAAAAAAGCAATATGTTTTAGCGATTAGGCTTATAAAGTTTATTACACAATTGCTACCACAAAACATGGTTCTTAAATCATTTGGTTTTAACAAAACATGTATCTGATAACTTCATATTTTTAGCAATTAAAACACAGTTTTTTAAAGAAGCTTTGTTTAAAGAAGGATTTTTTGTTGCAGAATTCCGGGTTTAAAATAGAAAATTGTTCTCTCAATATATAAATTCTTGCACCATAGTTTCTCACTTTGTTCGGATTTTTCAAATGATTTCAGGTGAACAGGAACGGTGGAAAAAACGCTTTACAGTTTTTCTAAAGGAAAAGTGTGAGGAGATCTTACGGGAGAAACTTGAAGGCTTTCGAGAGAAACTCGAAGGCTTTCCCGAACTCTATGCTAGAATATAACGCTGTATACAAATTGATAATAAAATAACATGCATGCGCAAAAACACATAAACTAATAAATGATATGAGATTTTGGTAGTTCTGACAATATTTGTGAGAAGCCTGTTTGGTATGTTGGTGATGCAGGCTTTTTTACCTTATCGCAACATAGAGTATATTTGGATCGCAACATGGAGTATATATGGCGATAAGGTATTGTATTCACTTGTGTGTGTGTGCGTGCGTGTGGGTGTTGGTGGGTGGGTGAGTGGGTGGGTGGATGGGTGGGTTGGTGTTCAAAATATTGTGTCGCGTGTACAGAAAAAACCGTACAAGCTATCGAGTTGAAACTTGGTGAGAGGTGTAGAATGAGGTGAGCTTATGTCCCACACAAGTTGGGTTATTGACCTTTAAAGATTAAAGGTCAGAGGTCAAGTAATTGATTAAAAATACCAAATTTTGTGTCGCGTGTACAGAGAAAACCGTACAAGCTATCAAGTTGAAACTTGGTAGGAGGGTATAGTGTGATTAAAGCTTAATGGGAGGTTGTAGTGTGATGTGAACTTATGTCTCGCACAAGTTGGGTCATGTGCCTTAAAGTTCAGAGGTTAGAGGTCAAACAATTAAATAAAATACAAAATTTTGTGTCGCGTGTACAGCAAAAGCCGTAAAAGTTATCAAGTTGAAACTTGGTGGTAGGGTGTAGTGTGATGCTTACTTATGTCCCGCACAAGTTGGGTTATGTCCCCTAAAGGTTTAAGGCCAGAGGTCAAATAATTGACTGAAAATGGTCAATTTTGTGTTGTGCTTCCTGAAGAAAAAAACGTAAGTGATATTGGATTGGTACTTGGTGGAATAGTAGAAGGTGATGTAGGATTATGCTCTGTAGCAAATGGGACAAATCATCTAAAGGTCAAAGGTCAGAGGTCAAAGAAATCATTTCAGATGGTAAATTTTGGTCTGTTGCGTGTCTTGGAAAAACCTTAAGTATGAATTGGCTTGTCACTTGGTGGGTTGATGAGGATAATGTAAAGTTGTGTCTCCAAAAAAAATGGCACATTGCTTAAAGGTCAGAGGTCAAATAATAAAAGTAAATTTTGTGTTGCATTTCGTTGGAAAAACGTAACTGCTATTGTATTCATCCCTAGTTGTTTAGTGGAGCTATTTACATAATGGGTTAGAGGATAGTGACACATGTCCCCCGCATATATATAACAGCATTTGCCACTTAAAGGTCAGAGGTCAAATAATTGATTCAAACAGTACATTTTGTTTCGCCTTTCCTGGCAAAACCATAAGTGATATTGCGTTGGCACTTGGTGGTTATGCAGGAAAGTGTCATTCCCTGGGTATTGTAACTTGGTGGGTTGGTGGAAGTTATTGTAGTGTTGTGTCTCGCACATAATGGAACATGTCATTTTAAGGTCAAAGGTCAGAGGTCAGTTAATTGATATAAAATGATGCACATTTGATCATTTTACAAATTATACATGTGGCAGAAGCGATAAGGTCAGCAATTTCGTAGATTGCCATCTTTACATATGTACACGTGGGGCAGTCAACTTCATTTGGCCCACCACTTTTTCAAAAATTAAGGTACTGGTGGTGGATTAACATGCATAATCTACATCAGCCTGGGAATCAAAATGAAAAGTAAATAAAATTCATTAGCCCTTTTATGTTTTCGAGGGGAAATTTTACTTTCAAGGGATAATTTTATCCACTTTCATTTTAAAAACAAGATAAGAGGATCTGTTTCTCCCAGAATTCCAACGCAGTGGCTTTGCTTCTGCTTTAGGGATTCGCGGTCTATCGACAAATCGAGACCATTTTGATATTTTGAAAGCAGGTACGGTACGACAACTTTATATATTACGGGCAATAATAATCCCCCCTAACTTCACCGAAAACTCTTTAAACTTGTATTGGTCAGAAAATGACTGGTGATCGCCTTCCTTTTTCTCTTAAATTTGCAACCATAAACATTTGTAACTTAAATTTTATATTAAGATATGTAATATGCAGGATGAAATTCGTGAAAATAGGAAAATTTCATGCCAAGTTTTACAATAATTGGGGAATTTATAAATCTCTAAATTCAAATCGGAAATATTTACATAACGATTAGTGCTATGTTGGGATGATTCGGAATATATAATGCCCAAAACAATGTGAAAAGCAAATAAGCGGTCTTTAGCAAGGTTTAGGAGGTTTAAAGTCATTTTCTCATTTGCATAAAATTAATTGAACTTTGTATATCAGTATCATAATCAAATATGTTTAATCTGAATTCACGCTCACCAGATGCGAAACCTTGAAAGTTTTGCAAGTTTCAACATTTTATCAAACTTTTCGAGAAAAATTATGAAGCTACGAATAAGTTAACGTATATGATATCCAAAAATATCCACTTAGTCACATTTTCAATTCTCACCGCAACGTGGTATTAGCAGATACATAGACTTAAAACAAATGAAATGTAAATGACAACAATAAACAATCAAACAATAAGATTTTTTTAAATGTTTGAGTGAATAATAACAATAACAAATAACCTGAAATGATTGAAGAAGAAAACCACAATATCATTTACATGATTTCAAAGGGCGGATCCACAGGGGGAGGGAGAAAGAGGGGAGTGGTGGGTCCGGACCACCTTCCCCCCCCTCTGGAATTTTCACCAAAAAAATAATTTCCAACACTATAGCCATATATTTTCACACACCTAACCGTTAGCAGTATTACACTTTGAACAATATATATAAATATGTATCTTTTTTTCTTATCTCTGCTGATTGATACTCATTCAACTGTTCAATATCCATCTCTTCATTGCAGCTATCATTTCCTCATTATTTGCTTTACGGTGGCTTAAAATTAATATTTAAATTTTTAGATTTTAATACCAAATATTAAAGGATCTGTTTGCAAGATGACTTTTAATTATCACGATTCGGGGGACTTCAGCTCCGCTGCGGACCTCTTTTGAAGATTGATAAATTAGTTCCATAAATTCGCTGAAAATGTTAGTAAATCTTTCAAAATTCAAATTTGATCTCTGCATTTCTTCATGAAAAAATATTTCTTTCAAAAATTGCAAATTCGTCCTGTGGACTCAGGGACGAAGTGGAACAGTTGTCAGGACCACGTCTAATCAGGCTGTCAGGTCAAGATCAGTTATAAAACTTTTTATGACAAATATATTATGTTTGATCTCCGTTAAAGCGCTTTGAATAGTAAAAAAAAAAAAATCGAAAATCAAAGAAAATTTCCCAAAAATGAAAAAAATTGCTCGAAAATGGAAAACAATTATCAAACATTTAATAAAATTACCAAAAATTACCCCCTCCCAAAAAAAAAAAAAAAAAATGAATAAATTGAAGATAATTTTGCCAAAAACGTAAAATTTTCCTCCAATTTGAAAAGTTTTGCCAAAAATGAAAAAAATTGAAGAAAATTACACTAAAATTGCTCAAAAATAAAGAAAATTGAAGAAAATCAACAAAAAATCAAAAACAATATTTTCCAATAATTAGAAAACTTTGCTCGAAAATTGCCCAAAATGGAAAAAAATTAGGCATACTTGAAAATTCCCCGAAAATCAAAGAAAATTACCCGAAATGAAATAAATTGAAGATAATTTGCCGAAAATCGGAAGAAAATTTGCCGAAAATCACAGAAAAGCTCCCGAAAATTAAAGGGAATTGCCCAAAACTAAAAGTAATTTACCCGAAAATCATAGAAATTGCAATAAAACTGTTCAAAATGGAAGAAAATTACCAAAAATTTTAAGATAATTTGGCGAAAATCGAAGAAAATTACCCAAAAATTGCAAAAAATAAAATAAATTCAAAAATATCAACAGAAAATTAACGAAAATTCCCAAAATTGAAAAGATGATTGCCCGAAATGAAAGAGATTGAAGAAACATTAAAACTAAAAGATTTCGATAATTGAAGAAAATTTCCAGAAAATCGGAAAAAAATTCCCAAAAATGAAAAAATGTTATTTGAAAATCATAGAACATAGCTCAAAAATCGAAGAAAATTTCCCGTAATGGAAGAAAATTACCAGAAAATTGCCCAAAAATTACCTCAAATGAAATGAATTGAAGATAGTTTGGCAACAAACAGAAGAAAATTTGCCAAAAATCCAAGAATTTTTTTTTATAATTGAAGAGACAAAAAATCAAAGAAAAATGCCCCAAAATCAGAAAATCGAAAAGATGATTGCCCAAATTATAATTTTGGGATTTTTCATGCAAAATGTTTTATCTTTTGTTGCAAAATCCAAGATTTTAAACCACGCATTTCTCATTTTCTTAATACTTTTCAGTTTTCTCTTCGAGTTGAAAAAGAATTATCTTTTAATAGCAATACTTACCACAAGTTTATTGATCTCATTGAAAGTATGCCAGCCTATATCAAGATGCTGTAAAATTTCAAGTTCCCTTTTTTTCAATACTATAAAACTAAAGTAGCATGGAATAATTCTTATTCTTACCTTGTAAATTGTTATAAAACGAGTTTGTTGTATTTGTGTATAATTATATAAGTTGTTTTTGTTAAGTTGAAAAAGCAGATATAAATATTTGAAAAAAAAGAAGATAAATTCTGAAAGAAAAAAAAGAAGCAACAAACTACTACTACTAAAAAATGAAAATAAAAATCATATAGTATATTACAAACTCATACAAACTCGGCGTAAGGCCCATAAAAGATTAATCCGCTACTGCTCACCCTACCTTTGCATGCACTTTCTTTACATGCACTTTCTTTACATGCACTTACTTAAAACTACCAGGTTAACAAATCTGTAGCCAAGACTGCATCAATAGAAGAGATAGCGGTTTAGCAATATACATCAATAAAGATATTAGGTTTAAGGTTTTAGATAATTTAATTAATGTGGTAGAAAATGTTCTTCAATGTATATCAGTGGAGTTATCATTAATGAACAAGAAAACAGTTGTCATTAGCTGCCTCTATAGGCAACCTGATAGTGATATACAGATCACCATTGATGTGATAGAAAGGATGTATAGACATAGAAGTCAGATATTTACTTATGTGGTGATTTCAATGTAAATCTGTTGAACTGTGATAAACACAAGGGATCTAGGGACTTCTTAGATTCATTATTTAGTCTGAGCCTCTTACCATGAATTGAAAGGCCTACCCGAATAACAGGTCACTCAGCCTCTTTAATAGATAATATTTTTACAAATAATATTTACTCTCATACAAAAAGTGGTCTTCTGATAAATGATATTTCTGATCATTTTCCTATTTATAACATAAGTACTTATCATGTACAAAGGAAAGAAATTAAGAAATATTTGTACTTGAGAAAAATAGATGAGAAATCTCTATCACTTTTTAAAGAAAAACTAAGGCAGCAGAATTGGGATGTTGTCTTTGCAGCAATTATGATGTCAATGTATCCTACAATCATTTTATACTTACACTAAATTATATGATAATTATTATCCAGTTCAGAAAATTTGTATCAGTGATGGAAAAAGAGATAAGCCTTGTCATAGCAGAGGCTTGAAAAATGCATGTGAAAGAAAGAAAAAATCGTTTATATATAAAATTTCTAAAGAATAGAACCCATGATAAGCATCAGATAAGGAACAAAGGCATACAAAATATATAAATAAATTAACTACTGTTCTGAGATACTGTGAGCTGAATTACTGGAAAAACATCGCAACAACATTAAAGAAACATGGATAATTTTGAATGGAATTATTAAAAGAAAGAAGAAGCCTTCCTCTGACTCTCCAGATTCGTTTATGCATAATGACAAAAACTATTAAAGACATATTTTTTTTATTGCAAGTGGTTTTAATGACTTCTTTGTGAATGTTGGACAAGACTTAGCAGCCAAAATACCAGACATTGACAGTGTTTCCATTTATGATTATCTTGGTCAGGCTAATTGTCATTCGTTATTTTTAAAGAATGCAGATGAAGGTAAAATATTAGATATAGTTAATAATTTGGGTAATAAAACTTAAACTGATTGTAATGGTACCAGTATGTCAATGGTTGAAAAAGTCATTAATGATATTGCTAAATCTTTAATTTTTATTTGTAACAGATCATTTGTAAATGGAACTCTTCCTGATGGTATGAAAACAGCTAAGGTTATACTATTGATCTTAAGATAGCTTTTGGCACACTTAACCATAATAAATTATTAAAGAAGTAACAGCACTATGGAATTCGTGGAGTCACTATGGAGTCCCTTTTATGAGAAGGATAAGTTCATTTTGGAGCAGGTTCAGCGAAGAGCCATTAGACTTATTCCCAACGTAAGTAATCTCTCTTATGAATCTAGGTTGCGAATTCTTGGTTTGACCACGCTCGAGTTGAGAAGAGTACGTGACGATATGATTCAGGTTTTTAAATTCCTATCTGGTAGTGATGCTTTGACTTCATGTGATTTCTTGCACGTTTCAGCTAACCCTCATGTGACACGTGGTAACAGTTAGAAGTTGACCAAAGAGTTCTCACGAAAAGATATTCGGCGTTTTAGCTTTTTGCAAAGAGTCGTTAATGAGTGGAATGGTTCGGCTTAATGGGTAGTCAGCTCCCAATTCTGTTTACAATCTAAAATTGAAAGTCAACATTGATAAGTTCTTTATTAATTCTGGACGTCTTTAATTTATTTTTAGTTTTTTAATTTTTGTGGTGGTTGTGTTTGTTTGGGCTTTTTATGGCGTGATTCACCCTTCTTAGCCCGTCATCTTGTTATGTTATGTAACGTTACACATCCTGAACTGGTAATTCGCAAGTAGTCACTAAGGAGATTTCATTTTCTTGTGTGCTTCCAGTTGTTGCCACAGTCAAAACTTGATGGATTTGATTAGAAACCGAACCAATATTTGTTTAGTAGTAGGCTAGGATGCAAAGCGCATTTTGACTTCTGAATGGAATACATTGAATAAAGTAGGGCATCAAATGATAAGTTTGTTATTTGATTTCAATTTCGTGTCGGGAGTTTTCTAGTTCGCATGATTCGTTTAGTTAGTTGACAGTCTCTGACCTCTGGTTTGGTCCAGTTGTGCGAAAGCGTTAATAGCGTATTATCACTGAATATCAGATTGTGACGCAAAGGCAGCAGCCACTATGGACCATTATGCAACGGATATCTAACATCACCAAACAACAAACTTGTACTTCCGATGGTTATCAACTTAATTATCTACCCTTGTAAATACGAAAAACCATATCCTCCGTATTAAGGAGACCATCACGAATCACATTATGATATCACTGAGTAGGCCTAATGATAGCTCACTGAGACTAAGAGCTATACACATTGGGCCTTAGTACGATTGACATTAGGATTGCCATACGAGGGTTGTTATAGATTGTATACAATTACTATGTTTTTCAAAATTCACACATATAAAATTGATGATTAAAAATAACATACTTTTTGGATATTCTTATAGTTATACCAATTAGTCTAAATAATACACTTTTCCAAAAAAACTTTTTCTAAATCTTTACCTATTTAGCACCATGACGGGATTCTCTGAATCATGTTTTAAATGCCATCTTTCTTAGTCACCGCACGTTTGTGATCAACTATTCAAATGTCCGCAAATAAGTTTTAGGATGTCCACTAAACTGCAGGTTGATTTTTTGCTGACATGTTTTTGTGCATATAATTTTATTAAATAGTTTTAGTAAAAGACTGAAAACAAATAAGTAAAACTTAAAGAAATGTTTAGTACGTTATAAGTAATTATTTTAATTTTTTTCCCCTCAAATAATCTCAAACATATTACCCCAGCTAAAATGTTATAGCCCTGATAACAGTGTTTTGAACTTTGACCGTACTTTGAAAAGTTCATCAGACGATTTTTACGGAGAGAAAAGTAGTCCAGCAAATACTTTGATAAAAGTAACTAAAATCACCGTGAAAACAGTTTTTGAAGACATGGATGGGCTTTAAACATCATAAACAAGCATTGTGGGCGGAAAAAAAGAAGTTTAAATGGTTTCGTTTTCATAAAATCTTAAAACTGAGATTTTCTAATTTTTTTAGCACAAGGCTATACATTTAGCATATAGGTTTTTGTAGCACCCTCGGACAACCAGCCATAAGTAATGGCAGCCATATTGATAAGGCTGGCATCAGTCTAACGATACTACGGAGAGTACTAATCACTGAGTAAAATGTATTGCTAGAAATGTGTCAAAAACTTTATTTTCTCGAAGTTTTGGCTCCTTGGTCTTTTATAGTTCTTTTGTATCCTCTCATGTATACCCCTGAAAGGAGCGTACAAGTTTACGCGAATATGCAGTTTATGTAAGTATATAGCTTAAAAAATCATGAAATCAATTGATTAAATCCATTTTAGTCTATTTCCTGTGACACCAAAATCAACTTTCAGGGTTTCAAGTAAAATGAATGTTCCGCAGTGTCAAAAGCGACACTTAAGTTAATTAGCACCAAAAAAGTAACTTGCTGTTTGCACCTTAGCAGTAAAATATTCGACTGGACTTTACCTTCAACATGAACTGCTTTTTCAGTTATTTTGGAAACAAAAGGAAGATTGCTTATACACAAAAAAGGGTCAATTCCCACCTTCTTTAATAATGGGTGATTTAATGCACATTTCTAATCAGTTGGAACAGTTCCTGTTTGTTTGGAAAGGTTAATAACTTTTGTGCAAGTAAATCCAAACATTTCTTCATCAACTTAGTGGGAATTGGATTAGGGAGGGGGGAGGAAGGGAGGGGGCATTTCAAATGTGAGGTACTGTATATATACATGTGCTGCCCAACCTGTTGTTTTTTTTCTTCTTAAGATTTTTCGTAGTGCAGGTATCAAAAATCCAATCTCTCTCATACTGCTGATCTAAAAAAAATGCATATTTATATACTGCAGGTATCAAATATCACTTATTTTTGTACTGCAGGTATCAAAAATCACCTATTTTTGTACTGCAGGCATCAAAAATCACTTATTTTCATACTGCAGGTATCAAAATCATAAACTGTCATACTGCAGTTACTAAAAATATCTCTCATACTGCAGTCCAATTTTGAAATTCTGGGCAGCATATACCATCAACTTAATGGGAATTGGATTAGGGGGTGGGGCATTTCCATATGTGAGATACTGTATATATACATGTACATGTGCTGCCCAACCAGTTTTTTTTTTTCTTTGAACATTTTGTAGTGCAGGTATCAAAAATCCTATCTCTCATACTGCTGGTCTAAAAAAAATGCATATTTTCATACTGCAGGTGTCAATTATCACTTATTTTCATACTGCAGGTATCAAAAATCATATATTTTTGTACTGCAGGTAACAAAAATCACTTACTTTCATACTGCAGCTAACAAAAATCACTTATTTTCTTACTGCAGGTATCAAAATCATAAACTGTAATACTGCAGTTACCAAAAATATCTCACACTGCAGTCCAGTTTTGAAGTTCTGGGTGGCACATACCTACCACTTTAGTATGAAGTTCCCCCCCCCCATCTCCCTTCCTGGATTAGGACCTCGCTGACATGATGCATTAGATGAGCTGAAGTGGAGTTTCATATTTTGAACATACTGTACATGTTGATCTTATTGTTAAATTGACTTTTTCTTAGTTCAATTTGGCACAGAAAATAAGAAAGTGCATGAAAAATGTGTTAATGGTTCAAAGGAGCACATGATTTACATCTTTATTTTTTGATGTAAATCTTTACCATGTATCACAAGTGCCTGAATATGGACACATATTTTAAATGTCATTTGGAAAATATATTTTGAAAGGCATATAGCTTGTTGAAAGGCATACATATGAGCAAGGCAAAGCCTTTATTGTCTGGTAAATTATTCATAATAAAACCTTACATAAATAATTTTACTGAGATGATTTTGATATAAACAAAATAAGTAATTCACAGGGGTCTTGAGGGGTATTTCCTTGAAATTCAGTTGATTATCACCTTCTTAAACTTTGATTCCATAGATAAACTTTAAAGGTCTATACTGTATGGACAGGTAACATTAACTTGAGCTTAATTAAAAGAAAATATGCAAAATCAATTAAAAATGGACAATTTTTATAGCATTTTAAATTTGGCCTTATAATAAATTATTTAAATTTTGTGACACAAAGAGATATCATGAATTTCATTTTGTGTCTTTTAAAATCCCCTTTCATATAAGATACGTTTGCTTGACCACTTGAAATTAAACCTTTAGTATGGCAATTTGACTCTTCCAAGTAATACATAAAGCCATGATTTCTTTACTCACTAAAACTGTAGTCTGCGCAAAATTTCCCTCGTTTTATTATTGTTCCGAGGTTTTTCTGTGAAAAAACATATGTAACAATTGCTATATTTGTTGAAAGAGTATTAAAATCTGGGCAGATCATTTGATGAATTTTGATAAAAAAACCACCTTTAATGTTTTTGAGTTATGGCTGATTGACGTTTGATCAGTTTCAATGGATTTATTTGAAATTGGTGAAGGTTGACTGGGCAAAAAGGTCAAACAAAATCTTTATGGATCAAATTTTTTTTCAAAATCATTTATTTACTCTCCTTCCTACCTCTGAATGATCTAACCTCTCAGGCAAATTTGACTTTCTGTATTTTAAATCATCATCACTGAAAAAGATGGGAAAGTCTATTCCTGCTAGAATTTGATTGGTGGTAAAATACAGGATTTGCAAAAAAAATACCAAGATCAACCCTGCAACACACATCAAGATTTAACTTAAAATATGCAAATTTATACTAGAAATTTAAAAGTGCTGATAAACTGCTAAGTATTTAACTGATTTTGATAAAATGTTTCACAACTCTGATGTTTTTTAATAGATTTAAAGTAGTTTAGCTAATGTTACTTCTAGACATCCAATATACTTAAAGATCATGTGATTTAGGATATCAAAGGACAGCAGTGAAGTTGTTTCATCAGAGCATAAGAATCAGATTGTCTTAAATCTTTCAAATGAATTAACATTCAATGGACTTGAAAATAGTAATATTAGAAAAAGGTCTGTTTGGGATGACATCTGTACAGTACCTTAAAAAATAATAAAATAACCAAAGCTGAAGAAACAATTGATATGTTCTGAAGGTTATGAATGTTTGTATGAATGCATTTGCAGCAGATATGAATTCCATCAATAATTTGAAGGTATTTATATCATTTGAAAAGTTTTTAATATATGCACAAGTTTTATGAAAGAGAAGACAGCACAGAACCTTTTATGTAATTCTTTAAATGTTGTTCTAAATTTCAGTCAATGATAATCACTTCTGTTTTCTTGTACAAAATTTTCATTAAAGAAATTCAAAACCTCTTGGCCATGATAAACAATGACTTAACATAAACAAAATAATATGTTTTTTCTATGTGATGTCACAAACTTTGTATCAAATTCGCATTAATTATGATAAGGCATTGAAATTCAAAATGCTGTAAAATGTTCAATATTCAACCCATTTTGATGAACCTTAAGCTACAGTTGTTGCTACCTGTCATAGATCTTGCTCATTCTTCTTAAATAAAATACGAACTAACTATCAGAAAATGTTGATTGCTTTCATTTGGATATGATTTAATTGGAACAATGGGGTGGAATTACAATATTTGAGACATTCCACATCCTATATGTGTGGAAGATTTTGGATCTATTAAGATATTAAAAAATCAGACTTCTGTTTCACAGTAAATTTGAGCGACTTGCAGACATTACCATTAAAATTTATGTAGGATTAGCAGAACCTAATAAAATTAAGAAATAGGTATCACTGTTTGTACTCATGCCGAAAAGTTTCTCTTTAAGCCTACTCCGCATCCGACACCTGAGTTAATCCTAAAAACTCAGGTATGACAATTACCAAATCAACTTCCTGTTCAGTGTATTGTGTTTCCACTCCAAACAATGAATCTTTATTTGTTAATCCCATGCACACCACAGCCAAGTAGCTTAAGGTTATTTGTGAGTATAAGATTACAGAAAGCCACTGCTGAATAATCAAGACAACTTTTGTGATTGAAACCACTCATCCATGTTGGAAGTCTCAGTGGGAGAAATTGTTTGCAACTGGTGATTAAAATCTGTGTATCATTTGCCTGAGGTGATGTGTGCATTAACTGTGAATGATTGACAGACCATTTCTTCAAAGGAAAGATATTGCTTCATGCTCCTTTAGAATGCTAGCATACCATAAGTCCTGCATAAGCACCTTTGCAGTACTGACTAAAACAGCAAATTTATGCTTCTGTGAAAGATCATCAAAGTCTGGGAAGAAGAGTTTCAAGAAAGTTTTTTTTTTTTTTTTTATCATAGTCATGGCTAATTAAACTTCCTAAGTTTTTTTTTTTTTTGTTAATTACATGCAAAATTTATGGCATAGTATAAAGATGTTTATGTAATTTTAAGTGTCACATATAGATGCCATGCTGCCCTGCTCGCTATATTGTCCAGTGTCCAAACATCTACAGTAGTGTACACTACATGGCACATAATGCATTTGGAAACGTGTGTGTTTTTCTGAATTAGACACACAGAAAATTATAATTAGGCATATTCTATATATTATTATTATTATTATTATTATTATTATACTGAATATCTATACATTCTATAAACATATCCATATTAGATAATATTTTAAAAGTATATGCATATTAGATAATATGCTGTACACTCTTAGAAAACAAGTTCTATCATTACACAAGGTTTCAAATAAACAGTAGGGCAAGCTAGAACCCTAGGAGTGCATGATAACAAAAATAACTTTGACAACAACCTTTAGATGTATGATATAGATAGCAATTATCCAAATTTTGCTGCAGTGTAGAAAATTTGAAGAAATAGTGCTTTCCATACACCTGGAAAGATGCTCTTCATTATTTAGGCGGGTCATCAGCTTTGCCACATGTGCAAAGCATATGGAAAAAGTTGGTTATATTACAAAACAGAGACATGAAAATGTGGCTTTAAAACTTCTATATTTTCCCCATCATAACCCTAAAAACTCCTATATTTTTTTCTCAACCATTCCTATAAAATTCCTATGTTTTTTCTTTACCTTGGTGGGAGACCTGCAGATGTTCAAAAACATCAGCATTTGAGTATTTCTAAATAGGCAGAAAAGAAATTTCCTCTGACAAAAATCTTGGGGTCCAAGGCAAAACCTGGAAGCTCTATAAATTTCTTGCTTTTAATGACCCAAAATGGCTTAAAAATCAAAAATGATAAAATCAACAGATAATTTAGTATTTTCTAAACAAGTAGAAAAGAAAGTTTAACTGTCTAAACTGATAAAATCAACTCCTTCCTTCAGATGAAGCATTTTTAATTCTCCTCTTCCACCCCCTTATCATTTCCCTAAACAGGTAAAAATTTCTCTCATTCTCCCCTGAAAGTTAGACCATCGTGTAAAACCCTCATGAAACAAACAAACAATTCTGACAACAAAAGCTGAGTTGTGGGGAGAGGGGAGGGGGGGAGGCCCCCCGAATCTCTGAAGATTGAATGTTTTTGTTGAACTAACTTAAGGCTTGAAAGCTGAAGACATAGAACATTACAAAAGTTTTAATTCTAACATTAAAATTAACTCTGATAACAGGGTGCAGAAGAAATTTCTTCTGAAATTTAGAAGATGTTTTAATATTTGAGTCAAATAGCTCTGAAAAAGGCACAAAAATGTGCAAAGTAAAGAAAAATGTATTGTTGGTAGTTTGCAGACAAGTTTCTTGCCAAAATTTATTGAAAATTTGTCAAATGTTTAAAAAAAACCAGAATAGTTTTTAGTCAAAACTTTTTTGTCCATTTTTGGAAATATTGGGCCCATATATGCATATAGCCAGATAGCTGCATGTATCAGTGTATAGATGTATCAGATCGCCCACGGACCTTTAAATACTATGAAGGAGGTTGACACAAAACCACGGTGCGTCTGTAAATTTCTGGTATTTTTTGCAATAAAATGGTGAAATCTTTAGTAAAAGTTCAAATGAAACTTTATCAAAGAGAATTATTGAAACACTGACCAAAATTTGAATTAGAATTAGAAAATGAAATGACTTAGTTATTAGGATGGTAGGAAAAAAGGATGGAAAATGTTTGAAATCAAAGTCTTTTGTTAAAAACTCATTTGTTATTTGAGGGGCACAGCAAAAAAAATTGAGGCACAGGGGGCACTTAGCACGCCACTGTACTATTGTCATGTATGAATGGGACATTGTCATATTCTTATGGAAATCCATTGTTTCTTAACCATCTGCCATTTCTCTTTTGATTCTAATAAAGAGGATTTGATCTGTACTACTGTATACCCCCAACCAATTTCAAGCTGGATAAAAAAAAAAATTAAGATCTAATAAATTCAAAGAGAAACAAAAGGTGTTTTGCTGTTCATATAATCAAATTTGTTTCAATATAATATAAAAGTTCAAACGTTGATTACTCATTACTGGACAACAACACATGCTATTTTCAAAATTTCAAAGACTATTAAAGTCAGAAGTTGATGCTGTTTTGGATGCATGGTAGAACAGAAACCTATTGTCCCTGTCCATAGACCTGTAAAGAATTACATTAAATATTTTGAGCTGCCTTTTCTTTCATACATCCCAACTTTTGCATGCATTAACAATTCTTCAAACTTTGATTAACTCATAACTCAGAAATTGCTCTGTACTAGGCCAACCATCATTTAATTAATCATGAATATTCATTAAATTGATTTTGATATACTGAGCTCATTAAATTGAAAGAACGAAGTGCACTTGTGCACAGGTTCCAATTTATTCAAGTAATGAATGCACAATGCATATAATGTGGTGTTAGTTCTGGATTCTCTTTGGGATGATGAAAGGACGAGAGGAAAATAGTATAAGTTGAATTAATATAAAGACAATTTGTTAAATTACACATGTAGATGTTACTGTGGCAAGATAAATTTGTGTACTACCATTTCATCATGAAGAAAAATGACTTTGAACTTAATAATATCTGGCTGACTGACTGATTGATGCACACTACAGTAGAGTCAAGTTCTACAAAAAGTCGAGAAGAAAAATAAGAAGATATCAAAATTTAAAGTTTGTTTTTGTTTTCTTGTTTCAATATTTCAGAATTTTGGTGTGTTCAGAAACAGTGCATCCATATGTTCAGAAGTAAAGGTAGTTTTGGGATGATGCTGTAAAACGGGATTCAAATTCTGAACAGAAAGTATGTGTCTGTGTTTGCAAACAATAATGTGTTCTTACATAATGTGATTTTGTGTAATTTACTGACATTGTGAATCGCTGTGGAAGGAGAGATTATCTCTTTGTATTGCAGGTGTGAAGTAACAGTAGCAATCACTGTTCCATGCACCTTTATGCAGTTGATCAGGAATGATTGGTTAACGTGGGAAAATGGCTTCAGATGATAATAGCTCCTTTACTGTGGATTGGCTTAGTAATGCCATGCATCATTCCATGTTTCCTGAAACTCCTTGGCAGAAGGTAAATGTTTTGTTTTGTTAAAATTTGTATCTATATACTTTGTTAACCAGTCCCTTTCCTCAAGCTTAAAGTTTGTAGAGTACTTTCAATTAACCTCCATGTCGAACAGTTTATAATTATTATTAGTTTTTGGTTGGGGAAGGGAGGGATAAATTCCCTGTCACAACTTTGACCCAAGACCAAGCTTTTGATTTGATCGTATTGATAATCTGATAGTCAATTAAGGTTAATCAATTAATGTATTTTACCCTGTAACGCTGACTTATTTGTCTTTTACCCTAGCTTGTTTTGACTTAATTTCTTTTCCCCTCATGGGGGATAGGGCAAGAAAATAATCTTCTCCATCATTCTCTGTTGGCAGCCACTTGTCTTGCTCCCATCCATGAATTGAAGCCCATTTCCTTTTTTCCCTCTCAACAGTTCTTCCCCATGTTTCTTTTGGTGTAGGCCTTCCCACATTCTCTTTGGCATCCAGTTCAGTGTGTACTGGCAATTTGATCCATGTAACAATTTGTGCTGTGTTTCCTATGCTGTACATAGTATGCGCATTCCAAAAACCTACTCTTCATCTTTTTCTTTGTATCATCAAACGACTTTGTGGCGTTGACCCATATCCATCATCGTGTCTTCCTTTCACGTTTCAGAATCCATCCTCTGGAGTTTGACAAGTTGATGCACTGCTTGCATGGCAGTTTAGATTAGTTTGTCTTCTGGTTTCCATTTAAGTAAAATGTTTGACAAAGAAAGGTGCTAAACCCGACAATCAATCTCCACTCTGCCTTTCCTTTAGTGATGATTCCCGCCATTGGGCCAATTGCTGCTGCCTCATCTGCCAGTCCTACTTCGTTTTACCATGTCATTCAAATTGATAATAGAAAGTATTCTATTATACGGTGCCGAAACATGGACCATGAAAAAGAAGCTTGAGCAACGCCTCGACAGCACATACACCAGACTACTTATGCGGGTTTAAAATCTTTTGTGAAGAAACCACCAAAGAAACTATAATCTATGGAGATATCCACCGATATTGACAGTTGTTGCCCGGAGATGTGCTAGCTTTGCTGGACACTGCTTCAGGATAGACCCAGTTAACATCCGACGTCCTATTCTGGAGGCTACCATGCCCAGCAAGAGGGAGCCGACCACTCATGTATCCAGATACAATTTCTAGAGACTCAGATTTGAAGAACTGACTGGTGGTGTATGGTTGATAAACCAGTGTGGTGTATCAGAGTGTCTTTAATCTCGACCGCAGTCGATGGATGATGATGAAAAAGGGATATACTGTAGATCTGACTCTAACTTAAACAATCTTGACATTTTGGAATAACCTTGTTTATTAGTTAAGGTTATGGTTATCAAAGTTTGTAGAATATTTACAAAATGTAGAGAGAATGACTACTCTGTGTGATTTGTTAAATTTCTGCCCCTGAATAGTGAGAATATCCTTCACACTTTGGATGTTGACAGTAATAGGTTGGTGTTTAGATTCAAAACTTATCAGCAAAATCAGCTTCTATCTTTCAAAATATTACAGAAGCAATCTTCAATGAACTGTCCACATATTAATGTGATTATGATCATATGACCAAAATGCTTGAGACATTTGTTTGTTTTGCAGGTTCATGACATTCTTTGTTATGCATTGGCAAGAGAAATCAAACCAGATGTATCATCCTTTACCCCGCTCCAGAAAGCAGCTCTGTTTAGTCTCATGGGACAGCAGTTCTTTTTGACATACATGCAAAGTATGAGGATAGATTTCCCAAAGGTAATCTTCAGTATTTGAAACTTTTTTGTTTTCTTTTAGTAGAATGATCCATTTAATAGTGGGTTAGAATTAATCCTTTACCAACTATTTAAATTTCATCTGAAATAACAGTATATTGCATTAATTTAAAATGGATCATGCAATTCTACCCACCCTTTCAATGCCATCACAGATATCTTTACAACAACCAGCCCTTAATTACCTCCAATATATCAACTGTAACAACATCATTTGTCACGCACCCCCAATACAACAAACATTAACACTCAACCCCCCTGTACCAGCACCCCTGAAAAATACAGCCTTACCAATTCCGCACATCTAGACTACTCAGTTAATTTAGCTCTAAATACACCTTATATATCATTTATATGTTGGAGTAAGCAAGAAATGTATTGCTTTTTTCCAAAATATATTATCCCTAACAATGTAAATGGTTTTTAGCTCAACCAACACATAGTGTTATGTTAAGGTTATGAATTTGTACAGGAATTTCACTTTTTGACGTTTAAAATGGTTGTGAAATTTTGGTTCATATGATGTTATCTTTAATTCTAAAGCTTGCATTTTGTTAGGTGTAAATCATTGTAATTTTGTAGTTATAGCTAAAAAAAGGAAATTATAGATTTGTGGAGGTTTTCAGTAGTGTTATGTTCACACTCAGTAAGCACAGGCTCCCTTCAGGCATTTCTTTCATGATCAAACTGCCCATAGTGCATGAATAGACACCAGGTTATTAAGCAGCAGGCCACTATGATATATGATCCATTGCTTATTTGAAACAGATACTATTTGGGAATTTTTTTAATTCCTTATCTCTACAGATAGGCTATTGTTCCCAGTAATGATACTTATTCTTGTTCTAATTGCAAGTGCAACTTTGTATAAAACTTTCATGCAAAATAATTTAATATCAATATGGATGGGTAGATTGAGCTTAATTTGACTTGAGCTTTACTGGAAGAAAATATGCTACAGAACATGAAAATAGTAAACATTTTCATCAAACTTGGTAAAAAATTGACCAATTGACAAAATTTCACTTCTTTAGGCCTTGCTCTAATTAACAAACAATGGGAAATTTAATATCAATTTTGTGACATAGCAACCATAAAACCTATCAATCTCCAAATGTTCAAGTTGTTTTTCAAATTTCCACCAACATTATTTGAATGGCAGCAGTTGAATATGGTGAAGAAGTTTTGATCTTGATCTCCATCATATATCCTAGCTCAATCAAAGTATAAGCAGGAGAAATTGGTCAGTTTGCTCATTTTCGGTGTTTTAATATTTAGGACAGAAATATAGAGAATTGCATTAAAAAGCCCTCAACTACAAGTAATCAATATACATGTATTCTCAAAAAAAACAGGGCATTTTATTTCAAAGGACTGGGGATTTGACATCAGTATCTTTCATCATGCCATCTTTCTCTTTCATTGACAACAAATTACCACCATAGGCTGGATACTCAAAAACTTTACTCAAAATTGAAAGGTTGAGCTTCTGCATCAGTGATGCTCTAGTTTTTTATATAAATATTTGTTCTGGGTAAATACGTTGTTAGTTTATCAAAATCCTTCCACTACCCACTTGCTTTGATAAGGTTGTGTCTTTATATGATTCTACCATATTCATTGTTACAGAGTCACCCTTAACAACGAGAATCAATTAAACTCTGATGGTTTAGAGTTGCAGTTCTAATTGCATTGTGCATCATTCAATAAACCAGATTATTGGATTAAATCCTTGAATTTACAAAGAAAGACATGCAATTAGGGAAAGAAGCACAACCATTAAAGATTTAATAACGTTTGAACAGATCGAGGTATTGTCAGGAAACCATATAATCGTGCGATAAACTTTATGAATAAAAAAGACTATCAAAAGAAGTGTAATAAATTGGTTTTTGTTTTTTTGTTTGCACAGTTTTGTAACAAGGTGAGAGATTTTGTTCACGATTAATCAATATCAATTTGCTTAATGTCTGCATTTAGTGATAGATTTTCTTCTTTTTGTATTTCTGAATGGGTTGAGTTTTAGGTGAAGGGTTCAATTTCTAATTCACAAAAATACTAGAGATGTTAAACTGAAAAGTTATGAAGTTTTTTCTTACTTTTATTCAATTCACTGCAAGATGATGACATGAGGTACTGTAAGAGACTATGTTGAAAAGTAAGTGAAGGTTGTTTTTAAAAAAACCCACAAGTTTGTGTCCTATTTACAGTACCAGTTAAAACTACACCAACCACAGAGATAACCTTGTTACTAGACAAACTATTTAAAACTCATTATTTGATAATTTTGCACAATTAACAAATAGGCATAATCCATTTTAAATAACATTGTGAACTGCATTTAAACAAATTTACATTTGCATCTGATGGTCAAATGTTCATGAAGTTAAAAGTGTGTGGGGGATACTTATACTGATATAATAGTACATTTATTTATGTAGCACTAATTTTGTAAAAATATTTGAACAAAAGCGATTATGTAAAAGCAAGTTAGATACGAAAACGAAAAAGAAGAATGCAGAAATGACATCATAAATAAACATACAATGGATCAAGCACAAATAGCAGATTAGATGAATGTCTTTTTACACAAAAAAGTTGTAAGCTTAGTTTTAATGAAGGTCAGGAATACATTATTAATATATTTGAGTTCAGTTGGGAGTGAATTCCACAATTAAGGACCTTCATAAGCAAAGGCCACTTCGCCAAAAGTTGTATGCTTAATACAAGCAAGTAGGGATTTCAAAACAATCATAGTGTGATGGTTTTTCAACCACCATTTCATTAAAATAATTAGGAACATGGCCTTAAATGCACTTGAAAAAATGTAAAATATATTTTATATTCAATTCTTTGTTTTACTGGTAACCAGTGTAGAGACTTTAAAACAGCATTAATGTGAGAGAATTTTGATAATCTTAAAATCAACCGGGTAACACTATTGAAGATTCTTTGAATTCTGTAAAGTTGATATTCTGGTAGGCCAACAAGAAGTGAATTACAATAATAATTTATAATATAATTTGCAAGCATTTGTAATAATCATTTTGTTTTGTTTATGACCAAATTTGATTTAATGTCATTTAAATGTTTAGGTATTGTTGTCACATAGTTAAAGTTGCTTTTGGCAAAAGTGAAGGCGTATTTAGTGTGTAGTCTCACACTAAATTAAATACCTGTGCGGTATCTCCCCTGAATTGACAATGTCCACATTACCAAACTTTGAATAGGTCGCACCCACCTCACCCACTCCCACCTCCTTACTGGCTTCCCCACCCCTCTGCAATCATTTTCATTGCCCCCTCACCATCCACCATGTCCTCCTTGCCTGGCCCCTGTACAACCTCCCAGAACTTCCTTCATCCCATACAACTCCATAGCCGAGCTCTTCCAGAAAACTCCCCTGGATAAAATTATCTCCTTCCTTCACCATACCTCCCTCTACAACCATATTTAGTCCTCCCCCATCCCCCTACCTACATTTCTTTTTTTTACACCTCTTTTTTCTGCACTTCCTCTTTCAGTCCCAGCTTCCTGGTTATTACACCCTCGTCCTTTTATCAGACTTCTCCTATTATCTTTTTCCTGAATAATCAAACTGCGGACCAAACCCTTGTTGTTGTGGTGTCAAACAAACAAACAAACAATTGTTAAGGAGTCATTGTATGCACCCTCAAGTCACCTGGTGATTCCCATCATGACATTTTTTCAGAAATGACTGCACTCTGTTAAATTGCAATCACTCAGCTGTAAAAAGTCAATGCTGAAGGGTTTAATCTGCAATGAACTGGCGTTCCGTCAGGGTCACTCTGATAACTGGGATAAAGCAATTTGTGACTCACCCTTATGACAAGGTGAGTCATTGCACCAAAGTGGGTGGACAAAACATGTTTAATGTCAAGACTCACATTTGACTGACATTTTTTGCCGGGTCTTACCCCAAATCAATCACCTGTGGACAAAGTCAATGGGTCTGAGTAAATTGACAACACTGACTGAAGCAATTTGGTACAATGACCACATGTGAGTCACTAATTGACTCCTTTGATGGATTTAGCTAGTTAGCTATCATATAAATGACAAGCACCGAAAATTCTAGAGATAGGAATAATCCTTTAAAGCTGTCATGCATGTTACTGTTGGACATAATATTGTGATTTGACTTTGTTATGTTGTTACAAGATAAGCAGGGATATTATGAACCATGCAGTTCCTCCTTATAATGCAAGTGGGTGGCGTATTTGAGTTCATGACTAAAAAAAAGTTTAGACCGTGGGTACATTTTTATTTGAGTCTTATATTAACTTGATTAAATGTAACTTGTAACACTGACTTCTCCATCAAGCATATCTTCGTAACCTGTCCCCTATACCAGAACTCCAGATCTCTTCTCTCCTCACTATCCTCAATCTCGGACCTCTTCAAAACAATTCTTCCTCAAACATCATCAACTTCCTCCGCAACAACAACCTCTTCCACCACATTCAACTCCCCCCTTCCTCCCTTTCTACACCTAACCTAACTCCTTTTTATCTCCCCACTATCCTAATTCTTAGACTATAATTTATTAACACCCTCTTGGCACATTTGACTTGACTGTTGTGGTGTTGTTAAACATCAAAAACCAAACCATTAAATTTCAGTCAATGACCATGATGAAAATGCTTTTTCAGTAAGATGCTGATTGGTGGATGGTAAAGATCTAGATGCTAAGGTTTTCAGAATCAGCAGCAGCTACAGTAGCTCTCCTTCAAATTATGACAGTGGATTAAAGGATTGATTCAGGGTCAAACCAGTCTTATTGTATACAACAGAGGAATGTAAAAGAAACAAAATAGTGAAGAAAGCATTCAAAATCTTATTCCGTTATGGAGATATCTATGTTTAATGTTTTATTATCATTTGTGTGGAAACTACTGAAAGCTGACTAGTTCACTTGTGATGTCATAGCCTTAGATTCCTCAAAGTCTATGTGTATTCTATCATATTTTATCCTGCGATTTTGTGGCTAAAACAAACTGAATTTAGGTAGGGTATTTATAACATTTTACCTGAAGAAAGTTCGAGGAAAAATAATTTAAATAGTGAATTTAAAATAAAAAAAGTTCTTTGAAGATATAAGATATTAACAATTATTAAGAATGTGAGGATAAAAATGCCAACTTTCCATAGTAGACTTACTACACCAGTTATTTCTACACAGATAAGACAGAGCTTTAAACTTGAATATCTCCTTAACGGGATAAGATTTGTTTTTGAACACTTCTTTTTCACCATTTTGTTTCTTTTGAGTCCTCTTTCATATTGCTTGACCACTGAACTAATCCTTTAAACATGGCAAGTATAAATCACAAATGTGCTGACAAACCCCTAGCTTGAACCAAAAAGGATCAGAGTGACAAATACACAATGGGGTAATTAACAATGTAGCAAGGGCCATGCAGGATGATTTTGGGGGCACTTCAAAGATAAATTAGGGAGGAATCAATGAAATTCTGCATCTGCATAGTTTTGTATGGGGAACTATAAACAGCATCAACAAAGGTTAAAGCATTTATCAAAGTAAAATCTTTTTGAAAATATAGATGATTGGGGAAAATAGGGGCAGGGAGGAAGAAAATAGGGGTCGGGTTGATGAAAATGGGGGCAGGGTGGAAGAAAATAAGGGTCTGGTTGATGAAAATAGGGGCAGGGTAGATAAAAATGGCGGCAGAAATTAGGGGTCAGGTTGATGAAAATGGGGGCAGGGTGGAAGAAAATAGGGGTCTGGTTGATGAAAATAGGGCAGGGTGGAAGAAATTAGGGGTCGGATTGACAAAAATGGGGGCAGGTGGATGAAAATAAGAGCAGGGTGGAGCACCCCTCTGAAAAATCTAAACAAGGGGACATGGTGCATATATTTGTCCCTCTTTTTGCGTAGTGACGAATGTCAAAATTGAAATGATTAATTCCGCATACTGACGAATCTTTAGAAAATTTTGTAAGCTTGATGAATTAAAAGTTGATAAACGTATTATATAGCTTTATATATCATTGGAAAGAAAAAATGCTAATCTTTTGAAAATTCAATTGTACTTAAATATTTTATGCAAAATATTATTTCATGAAGCTTCAAAGACATTTTGTCAGTATGCAGAAATAATAATTTAGTATTTCGCACCAATTTTTCTTTCGCCTAAATAAGACATTCGTCAGTATGCAGAAAGAAGAATGATACGAAGACCAGAAAATTTTAAAACCTGTAAAATTTACAGTTTGAAAGCGACTTAAATGATGTACATAGAACTTTACTTTTTTTACAGGAGGCGGTAGATCCTGTAACAGAAGATCAGATGAAGAAATATCTGATGGCAAAGCAGGAAAAAGCTATCAAGGATACGCATCTCATCATCATCGATCCAAACGCACCTGAAGACTTTAAAGTTTGTGTTAAGTACATGCAGAGATTTTACCTTGATGCTCTTTACTCACATTTGTCAACATTCGTACATTTGCATCCGGATTCTAAAAACGATCCATCCATACACCAGGTGCCTCAAAAATCAAAGAAGTTGGAAGGTAGTTTAAGTGGAGGTGCTATTGAGGTCTTTAGTGCTAAAGGCTCTTCCAGTGATGTCATTGGTCAAAGTGTGGTGGCATTGTTGTCAAGACAACCAGAGCGACTGGGTATGGTGATGAAGTCATTAACTGGTCATCAGTTACCGTTTTCTTTGAGAAAGCTGATATGGCAACAATCCCTGATCCTTCCCAATAATAAGATGAGTAGAGGCAGGTCAGTGATTTAGATATAAAAGGGTGTGGCTTTGGGGGTTGGTGGGTGTCTGCCTACTGTGGTGTAGCAGTTATCATACATATCTACAGACCACGAGGCCCTGGGTTCAAGCCTGGGTTGGGTAGACATGCCAGTACACCACAACTGGGTATCAAAGGCCATGGACATTGACTTGCTTGTCGATGGTATGTCTGTCCGTACGTTGTACCTGTGTTCTCGTCCGGGTCGTATTAAGCGTTTCGTGATAGCATTGGTACTCTCATAACTGAATACGCAGGCGGCGACTCCGTCATTGTAATTGTGTGTTTACTTGTCTTTGTCGGGTTGGTGGGTGTCACTCTCCCAATGGATAAATTAATCAAATATTTCAAACTTTAGTCAAACACTTGAAACTTGGTTAGGTTAGGGTTAGGGTTAACTTTTTGTAAGCTATTTCAAAAGTGGTGAAATAAGAAAACAATTAAAATTTCTGAAACATTAAAACTCTTTTTGTGAATTGTATATTCCATATTTGGTGAAATTAAAGACAAGTTAGCCAAACAGCAAATGTTTTTGTGATTTACTATGTACAATAATGTGATGTCTTTCTTGTGTCAATGAGTTAATTAACTGCATAGCAATTCTTAGTGAAAGCAGTCTAAAATTGTAATATCCCACTATAAACTGTCAAGAATATTTTTGTAAAATACTTTGATAATTTATCTTTTCTTCTTCTATTTTTCAGAGCAAATGAATCTCAATTTCTACACAATTTTAAGGAGCAGGTGACCCTGAAGGCAATCCAGCAGAATGTAAAGTCACCTGTGCACTCTGAGATGGTCAATCTTATCAGAGGGGCTGTTTCAGAGGTAACCAACATGTTCTGCTTAAATTTAACCTCTTTTAGAAAAAAATTGTTTTACTAGAAAGATGAAAGGTATTTTTTAATTTTCTTCACAACATTTTCAATCATTTGAAGAATCTTGAAAGTGACAAAGACAATCTGAAGTGTTTTGTGAGATTGATAATTATTTAATAATTCATTCATTGGAATTGTCAGGAGATAGGGTAACTGTGACAGCTCTCTAGTTAGGATCCAGATGAAAGATTTGTTGGAATATTTAGATTGAGAATACCTTTGTTTTAATGCTTACTTCACACAGGTTTCAATGTCTGTTTAGCAGTCTTAAGTAGTATCTTGACATAAACACTCTCAGTGGAGTCCTGTTGGTTTGTTATAAACCTCAAATGAAAATAAAAAACTTAACTGTTGTAGGAAGCTGAAGAAGGATCAAAATGACAACAAAAGCACCAATTTCTATATTTTTGCCCTTCAGGGTCTCTCCCTGGGGTCATTCATTATTCGTTTGAAGTAATCTACCTACCCAATAAATTGTTATCTACTCAAATATGTTTTAATTTGGTCTGAAATGATAGTGCTTTAGTATATAGAAGGTATTAAAAAGCTTGAATATGGCCAACGTTTTTTTTTTTTTTCTACCTACCCACTCATTTAGAATAGGATCGGTTGCTCCAAACAAACAATTTTTATGCCTGGCCTGGAGTTCTGACTTTCTTCTTACTTTAAATTTCGTTTGAATAGAATTTCAGTTCCACCCTTTGCCTGCAACCAGCGAAAGGCTCCAACCTGGTCCAGCACACATGTGACATCATCAATGTTCATTATACTTATACCAAAAAGTTCCTTCCAACTTATGGATTGCTTGTGTTTCCTCTAATGGTGGCCTTTCCTTGTGGAAATAATTGTAAGTACCATTTGTAATTTCACTGTACATGATTGTTATCCCTTGTGAAATAATTATGGAAGGTTTATAGAAGGGTGGCAGTAGCTAAAACTGTAGTGAAGAAATACATGTAGCAAAAATTATTCATGAAATCAGCTGGTAATTGGGTGTTTTACAGCTTTTTAAATTTTCATGTCTTAAATTGACAACTTTTTGGTTCAAATTTGTGATGTTTGAACTGACAAGATTTATCTTTATCTTATGTAAATCCATAAAGCCTCCATCACAAGTCCTAAAGAGTTTTCTGGATGAACCAAATCAACAGCTAAGTTGAGATAGATTACCAATTACAATGACTGAAATTTGAGGAAGGAAATATTACATTATATATGTTGAACCATCTGTCCTTTCATTCATAACAAATGTTTATCAATCAAAACCTATCAAATCAGGGGAGTTATATCTCTAGATATGTCTAGATAGATATGTCTAGATAGATATGACTAGATAGATATGACTAGATAGATATGACTAGATAGATATGGTACCCCAATTTCTCCTCCCTCTTTGATAGGACTAAAACCCTATCGCCCCCCTTCAGCTTACGCATTAAATCAGACCTCTTTCAACTTGGCATCAACCCCGCCACTCTCGGCACCTATTCCTGGCCCACTTTTCCGCCTTGGGCCACCCCTCTTCCTTCTGTCCACCTAGACCTCTCCACTTATAACAAATCTCAAACTCACCCTAATCTCTTCATCAATCTCACAACCAAATCAAAGACCAACTCTCAAATTACACCTCCATCTATACTGATGGCTCCAAGGAAGGCAACAAGACAGCTGCTGCTGCCATCATCCAAGACATCACCCTCAGTAGCAGACTTCCTGACCACTCATCCATCTTTTCAGCCGAGGCTAAGGCCATTCTCCTCGCCCTCAACTTTATTGAGTACTCTCCTCTTAGTCACTTTGCCATTTTCTCTGACTCAAAGGCTGTTCTTACTTCATTACTCAATCTTAAATGGGATAACCTCACCTGCCACCTCCTCCTCCGGAAACTCTTTTCTCCCACCCTCTGCAGGAAAAGTGTTCTTTTCTTCTGGATACCCAGCCATGTTGGCATCCCTGGCAATGACAGGGCTGATACAGCCGCTAAGCTTGCCCTTAACCTCCTCCCTTCCCCTTTTCCCAAAACCCTCTCTGACATCAAACCGCTTATCGCTTCTCTTGTTCGTGACCGCTGGCAAACCTTATGGAACTTCCAAATTGATAACAAACTCCATGTTATCCAGCCCACAATCCCGATCAAATCCACCATTAACAACCTTTCTCGATCGACAACGCTCATATTACCCGTCTTAGAATTGGTCACACCCACCTCACTCACTCCCACCTCCTTATTGGTTCCCCCAACCCCTCTGTAACAATTGCCACTGCATCCTTACAATCCATCACGTTCTCCTTGCTTGCCCCTGTACAACCTTCCCAGAGCTTCTCTCGCTCCCCACAACTCAATTGCTGAGTTCTTCCAAAAAAATCCTCCAGATAAAATAGTCTCCTTCCTCCAGCATGCATCCCTCTACAATCATATTTAATCCTCCTCTTCCACCCCTCTCTACTCTGTTTTTAGTTTTACCCATGCACCTCCTCTCTCGATCACAGCTTTCTGGCTTTTGTTCTTGAATTTCTCTCATTCCTCCCCTGGTCTCTTTCCTTACTACCTCTAAAATGATCTGACCTCTCAGGCACAATTTGACCTTCGTTGTCGTGGTGCCGTTAAGACCTCATCAAACAAACAAACAAACTAGATAGATATGGCTAGATAGATATGACTAGATAGATATGACTAGATAGATATGACTAGATAGATATGTCTAGATAGATATGGCTAGATATATAACTAGATAGATATGACTAGATAGATAATAGATATGACTAGATAGATATGTATAGATAGATATGTATAGATAAATATGACAAGATAGATATGACTAGATAGATATGACTAGATATGTCTAGATACGTCTAGATAGATATGACTAGATAGATATGACTAGATAGATATGACTAGATAGATATGACTAGATAGATATGATTAGATAGATATGACTAGATAGATATGACTAGATAGATATGACTAGATAGATATGACTAGATAGATATTACTAGATAGATATAACTGGATAGATATGACTGGATAGATATGACTAGATAGATATGACTAGATAGATATGACTAGATAGATATGACTAGATAAATATGACTAGATAGATATGACTAGATAGATATGACTAGATAGATATGATTAGATAGATATGACTAGATAGATATGACTAGATAGATATGACTAGATAGACATGATTGGATAGACATGACTAGATAGATATGACTAGATAGATATGACTAGATTTGATATGACTAGATTTGATATGACTAGATAGATGTGCTATTTTTAAAATTGAACAACTTTTGTCACTCAAAATTTGATGTTCTTTTGATATGTAATATTAAAAACACTTTAGTTGTGTAAGACCTTAATAATTCATTCATATGCTCGATTATGTAAAGATATCATCCAAAGAACTCCAGTGTTTTGATATTGCTTTACCATGTGACTTATCCTCCTTCCTTAAGAATTTAGATCAAGAATTTAGATCATCTAATATATATTTTTATGGCGATGAATTTATCGACGTCAGAAAATATGGGTCAAGTTTCAGGTTAAAGGGCTCAATTTTCTAATTCACAAAAATATTAGAGATATTAGGTTGAAAAGTTATGAAGTTTTTTCTCACCTTTATTCAATTCACTGCAAGACGATGACATGAGGTACTGTAAATGACTATGTTGAAAAGTAAGTAAGAGAAGGTTGTTCTTTAAAAAAATATATATATATATAAACTGCACCAGTCAAAACTACACCAACCACAGAGATAACCTTGTTACCAGACAAACTATTTATAACTCATTATTTAATAATTTTTCAAAATTAACCAAGTAATCCATTTTCTCAACACTCAAATGACTTGTGAATAACCTTGTGAACTGCATATCAACAAAATTTACATTTGCATCTGTTGGTCAAATGTTCATGAAGTTAGAAGTGTGTGGGGGATACTGATATTGCTATAATAATACATTAATTTATGTGGCACTAATTTTATTAAGATATTCAAACAAGTTGGATATGTAAACGAAAAAGAAGAATGCAGAAATGACATCATAAATAAACATACAATGGATCAAGCACAAATAGCAGATTAAATGAATGTCTTTTTACACAAAAAAGTTGTAAGCTTCATTTTAAAGAAGGTCAGGGATGCATTATTAATATATTTGAGTTCAATTGGGAGTGAATTCCACAACCACGGACCTTTATAAGCAAAGGCCATTTTGCCAAGAGTTTTATGCTTAATACGAGCAAATAGGGACTTAAAAACAATCATAGTGGGATGGTTTTTCAACCACGATTTCATTTAAATAATTGGGAACAAGGCCCCAAAGGCACTTGAAAACATGTACAATATATTCTATATCCAATTCTTTGTTTCACTGGTAACCAGTGTAGGGACTTCAAAACAGCATTAATGTGAGAGAATTTTGATAATCTGAAAATCAATCGCGCTACACTATTAAGGACTCTTTGGATTCTGTAAAGTTGATATTCTGGTAGGCCAACAAGAAGTGAATTACAGTAATGACTTATAAAATAATTTGCAAGCAATTGTAATAACCATTTTGTTTTGTTTGTGGCCAAGTTTGATTTAATGTTATTTAAATGTTTAGGTATTGTTGTCACATAGTTAAAGGTGCTCTCAGACGAAAAGTGAGGGGTACTGTATTTAGTGTGAGTCTCACATTAAATCAAATACCTTTGCTGTACCTCTCCTGAATTGACAGCATTCACATTACCCACCTTAGAATTGGCCACACCTACCTCAACCACTCCCACCTCCTTACTGGCTGCCCCACCCCTTTGCAATAATTGCCATTGCCCCCTCACCGTCCTCCTTGCATGCACCCTGTACAACCTCCCAGAACTTCCTTCACCACTAACAACTCCATAGCCGAGCTCTTTTGGAATAACTCCCTGGATCAAATTATCTCCTTCCTTCATTATACCACCCTCTACAACCATATTTAGTCCTCCTCCTTCATCCCCCTACCAACTTTTCCCTTTTTTACACTCCTGCACTTCCCTTTCAGTCCCAGCTTCCTGGCTATTAGCCCCGTCTTTTTATCAGACTTTTGTTATTATCTCTTTTTCCTACCTCTGGAATGATCTAACCTCTCAGACACAATTTTACCCTTGCTATCGCGGTGCCGTTAAACCCTTATCAAACACATGATGGGTGAAAATTTCATGGTGAAAGCAGACCGTGTGATGCGACTTCTATTGGGTAAAATCTGCATAAATTAGCAAAAACTAACGCCTCACTTTTCAGCTGAGAGCACCTTTAATGAAAATACTACAAAATTTGATCCATTCATTACGCCAAATCCTCGCTACAAATTTTCAGTCTTTTCACCTGCAAGAACCTCCATTTCAGCGGGTATGACTTTTAGACACTACTAGAAGCAATTAAGAATCTCATCACTGATAGTTCATTGATTTTAGGCATCAGTAATTACACTCTTAGTCATCTATATGCACACAATGGAAATTATTGTGAAGGGCCAGGTATTGTGGATTTGGTCACTGCAGGGCCAAGTCATGCATGTAATGTGGGGCTAAGGATTCATGTTTTCATTAGTGAGTTATAAAACTCTAAGTTTGGATGCATTGAACTGAAAATTTATAGCCAGAGTTATTCATTATAATCCATGTTTTCAGTCATGTGACAAATGTAGCCATTGTTTGAATTTTGACCTGTATACAGGGAATATTGTCTTTTTGAAATTGATTAGCAAAAGTGGCCAACATCATCATCAAATTGGACACTTACTCACTTACTCACTGTCCTCTTTGGGCCATGTGTCCCATAAGGCTGCAATTTACTCTTTCCAACGTATCCTGTCTCTGGCAACGTGTCTGGCTTCATTCCAAAAATTCCACCTTGGCTCCTATCTTTCGTTCACTACCGTTCTTCTTCATGTTGTCTTGGGCGTCCTACTTTCATTCTCCCTTCTGGCTTCCATGTCAATACTGTCATGCAGTGGTTGTCCTCTTTCATTCTTAATACATGCCCAATCCACCTCCATCTTCTCATTTTGACTTAGTTGCTACTTCTCCTTAGTGAATATCAATAATTCATTTGAAACAACATATGGCCATCTGATCTTCAAAATTCTTCTCATGCATTTGAACATGAAGGTATCCAATTTCTTATTGTCAGTCTCATTGGTCTTCCACATCTCACAACCGTATAAGAGTACTGACTTAACAATAGGTTGAATCATCTGATCTTTGTTATGACTGAATATATATTGGAGCTCCCTATCTTTAGTTTCATGAAAGATGTTCTTGCTTTAGAAATTCTGTTAACAATATCTTCTCCACCACCACCCTGTATGTTTACAGTTGCTCCTAGGTACTTGTAAGTATGTACCTCTTTCAGATGGTCATTATTAATTTGCACTTTGTCATACCATATACTATTTACTTTCATGAGTTCAGTCTTAATTCTTATTTATTCTTAACCCAGTTTGTGCAGCATAATGGTTCAGCCTTGTTAGTTTTGTTTGCATATGTTGGTAGGTAGAGGAGGTCAGAACGATATTATCTGCAAAATCAAGGTTTTGTAACCTTGACATAAACCTTCATCATATTCCATTACTATTGGCTATAGTTGTCATACGCATCACCCAGTCCACTCTCAATAGAAAGATGAAACCAGACATTACACTTAGTAATTGGACACTTAGTAATTGGACACTTAGTAATTGGACACTTAGTAATTGGACACTTAGTAATTGGACACTTAGTAATTGGACACTTAGTAATTGGACACTTAGTAATTGGACACTTAGTAATTGGACACTTAGTAATTGGACACTTAGTAATTGGACACTTAGTAATTGGACACTTAGTAATTGGACACTTAGTAATTGGACACTTAGTAATTGGACACTTAGTAATTGGACACTTAGTAATTGGACACTTAGTAATTGGACACTTAGTAATTGGACACTTAGTAATTGGACACTTAGTAATTGGACACTTAGTAATTGGACACTTAGTAGAGTAAAATGTAGAAAACCTTGCTTATCAGATTCAAGTTGAAGTAGCAAACTATAACATTTTGATTAGCAAACTGTTTAAATTTGTCCCTCTCTGTATAATGGGAACTCTTTCTCCTGTAAGTAGAGAAAACGCATTAATGCATGTTTAGTATTAACTTGGAATTTGTTGTGCAATTACTCACCTTGCTCACATATCCTCATCTGGCTTCATGGCCCATAAGGCCACAGTGGTTTTTTCCCAGTCTGATCTATTCTGGGCTACAGCTTTGGCTTGGTTCCACGATCTCCAGCCAGGTAGTCTATGGACGTCCTACTTTACGTCTTCCTTCCTGAACCAGGACATACCAGTATTATTTATGGCTATCATTATCCATTCTTAAACTACTATGCAGAATGGTGTATTGTGACAATATTTTTAATATTGAATTTTGAAAGAATGGAAGTCCACAGTAGGTTATTTAATTTCAGGATGATATGCTAATGTAGTGTTTTTTCAATTTCTATCAAAGTTACAAGTAGATACTCACTGTGGTAATTGACCTCTCTGAGTACAAAAATAGGCCATGCCCACCATAACAATGCTGTAACTAGGTGAGAGAAACAAACATCAAATCCTCAATCATGCATGACCAATGCATTGACATTGTCCATGTCCATGTGGCCTACCACGAGCTTTGATTCATCTATGGCACTTCCCTGGATCTTAAGAGTTTTTAGCAAAAGGAATCAAACAGAAGATCTGTTTGCTAACTGTTCTGGGTTACGGGAATCAGATTTTCAATGCCCGTAGCGGGCCTGTAGGCACAAGTTTTGTTCATCATATTGTCTGTCACTAAGTCTGCATGTGCAGAAATTTGTTTTATACCATATATTGCATTGACTGCACGAGAGCCTGCTGCTAGCAAGCTGTACGGTACCAGTACTGTGTAGGATGTTTGCCCCACTTAGTTATGCAGATTTTGTTAAGAGGCAAGTTTGTGCTGTGATTGGTTAAAAAGCTGTCAATCAACTGGCTCAGAGAGGTCAATTACTGCTCACTGTTGATGGTTAGTAAAGTTGGTGGGTGCAGTAGTTTGCATGGATGTTATCCTCCTTCAAAATGTATAGGGAGGTGGGGGGACTTGTGGTATTGGGTGTTTGAATGGAGCACTATACCCCACCCAGTTCAACAGAGGTCAACATTGAACCAGTGTGTACACCCTAAATCCAAGCTTTCAAGGCAAACATTTTCCTTGAAACTATGTAATTTACTTCTGAAACCCACCAAAATGTGGGAGTACATGTCCCCTCCCCTGAAGTAGTGCCCCTGATAGTTAAACCATTAATGTGTGACGTCATATCTTTCCTGGTATGCAGGCTTTTGAATGTACCTTTATTTAAAAGTTGCACCCACAAAACTATCAGAAGGATATAATTTCTTTTCAATATGAGAATTTTTGACTGGAAAAATTAAAACACTTGAAGAAAAACACTCATGAATATGTAGTATATGTGAAACTTAACCATTGATTTATTCATGTGGGTCACGGTGATGAATGTTTGTCTGAGAAAAATTTTCTTTGTTAATTTTTGTTTTACTTTCTAAACTCTTCTAGTATTAATGATGTGGCCTAGAAAATGGTACATTCCATTTTGATACCAAGGACGTTTTACAGATGGTGTTGCTAGCAGCATTTTGCTGTAACCCTTCTCCCTTGTCAAATTTTTTTAACAATGCAGTTTCTTCCATTATAACATAATTTTCAACAGTAATGACATCACATTCTTTATGTAAAAGCAGTTGTTCTACACCTAACACTATGGGTCTAAAGCACCGATTAATCAAACCATGTTTGTTTTTTTTTTGTGCAAAATCTATAATTTTTTCCTTCCTTCGTGTGAAATTCATGCAATTCTCTTAATGAACTGAAACAGCATTTTCAAATAACTTTCTACGCCCTTTTGATTCATTTTGAAGTATTCGTGTAAGAATATGAAGGAACAATTAATGCTCGTATGACATCATCAAATTTATATCTTTTGGATGAATCTTGCAGGTGAATATACCTACCAGTTGGCAATGTATCTTCATCAGTTATTGACGATAAAACTACCAAAGGAGAAAGAAATAGAAGTACTGGTAGCGCAGGTAATCAAGAGGTTGAAAGAAGATGACAATACACTTTATGATCACCTTGAATTAAGCATCAAGAAGAACAATGTAAGTTGTACAAAGGTGCCATAGTTACACTAACTGTAAAATGTGATAAATTCAATGCTAAACCATGTCTTGCACATGTTATAAAAGTTTTGTTTTGAGAACATAACCAAAAATGTTGAATTGAAACCTTTCGCTAAGTTATATTAATCTTATGCATTGGTACCAAAAAACAATTGAAATTAATTCATATTCATACAGTTTTATTTTTTTTGCATACTTTTTATTTATGTTTATTCATTTGTGTTTTTACTGGTGCTAATAATTCAAAATTGTTATAATGTAAGTAATTCATTTGTTTAGTACTTTAGATACTACATTCATATCGTTGATTGAATCCTAATTTCGTATAGACCTTTTCAAATCGAGTTAAACTAAAAGTGATTTCCTCAGTAACTTTAACCAATGAAGTGCTGGGGATTTTTTCCTTTGTTTTCCAACCAATCAGGTGCAATTTTGAGGAAAACATTGTAAGCAGCAATACATGGGCATATTGCCTTCATGTATAATGCACGTATGATACGTGTGCTTGGAAACAATTTTTCATACGCTTTGTTCCATACCGTGCGTGAATTGTGCAGACAGCCAAGATTCCCCCAGTATTTGACTGGTCAATAAGATTCCCCTAGTACATGATTGGTCCATATGGACATGTAAATCTAGACCATGTGACATTATGTAAATAAGATTTATGGAAATTGCTGATTCAGATTTGAAAAGTCTATAAGCTTTTTTGTGTATGATGATCAAATAAGACATTTTCTTTAACTTTATCCAATCTTCTTCTCAACAGGATTCATCACAACGTACACTGAAGAGGAAGGATTCCTTTGAACCATTCGTGCCATCATTTCTTCGCAAGTGGATAGAGGAGGTATAATAAAACACTTTATTGTTTCAGGAATTTTATTCTCTGCCATGAGATACGTCACAAGAAAAACACAGATAAAACTCAGGAAGTTCAGCTTATACGATAAAAATTATGAAATGTTGGTTTTCATATTTCAGTATCTATTTTTTTTCTTCAAATAAAATGTGTGGGATATTTTCCATACTAAATGAAAATGTACTTGTATTTTTTATAGTGGAATATTTTACTGCGCAAAATATACAAACGTTCATTTATTTTCAATTCATTGTGTATCCGCAAATGTGAGCGCGAAAGTTTCTTGTGATGGATTTGACTTAAGGAAGAAGTGATTAAAAGTTGGGACACCAACAGGAGAAGGGCAGAAATTGAGGGGTGGGGATATCTAGGGTGAGATCTACTACCAATTTAGTTGAAACTTTTCAATGGAATGCACTGAACAATAAATTTATTACATGAAAGGAGATCCAAACAATCAATTTTCTGGATGCCAAGAAAATTAAATGAAGTGCTTTCTGGTATCAAAGAGAATCAAAACAATTGGTTTCTTGCATGAAAGTGAAACTGATAGCATGTGAATCTTGTTGAATGGAGCTCGAGCAATGAAAATAGCCTGAATAATTCTGAAGACAATGATATGACTTTTGTAAATCAATTAGAAGGTAGATCCTGAAGTATTTAGAATTTAAATGGCAATACAGATCAAAACTGAGAAATAAATTCTTTGGGGATAATACTTTGGTGGGCCTAGGATTACTGAGGTAGATAAGTGTATATTGGGGAATGGACTTAGGCAGAGGTATGTACTCTACAGAGTACTCAATTTCTAGTTTTGCAATGTGTTTGTGCTTTTCAGAATCCTTTCAAACTTGGAGTTGTACTTTTTCATTGTTGCTGATACATGACATACTTTGAAGAGAAAATATTGACTAAAGGAACTTACTGGAAAAATTATTATGAAAACATCAAGCTCACACTCACCTCACTTACTCCCACCTCCTTATTGGCTTCCCCCCAACCCTCTGCTACAATTGCCACTGCACCCTCACAGTCCATCACATTCTCCTTGCTTGCCCCTCTTCAACCTTCCCAGAGCTTCCCCGCTGCCCACAACTCAATAGCCGAGCTCTTCCAAAAAAAACCTTCGGATAAAATTATCTCCTTTCTTCATCATGCTTCCCTCTACAACCATATTTAGTCCTCCTTCCCCACCCCCTCTCTCTCTACATTATTTTTTCAACCAAATACCTCTCTCGATTCTAGCTTTCTGGCTTTTACTTCTCATATTTTTCTTAATCTCCCACTGTTTACTCTCCTTCCTACCTCAAGAATGATGTAACTTCTTAGAGACAATTTGACCTTTGCTGTTGTGGTGCCGTTTAACTATCATCAAACAAACAAACAAGTAAAGAATATGGTCCACTTACAGAAATCAAATACTTTCTATCAATTACTTTTGTTATATCATCCTTTAAAGAAAAACATTTTTGAAGAAACAAATGTTAAAAAGATTTTGCTTTTGCACAATCGAATTGGAAACTATTAGCAAATAATAGATCTGTACTCATGCATATGCATATGAGGGTTATGCAGGTTGGTTTGTTAGAAATTAAGAAAAGAGATTATGTAGTCCTGATTCACTCTCTTTAATGTTTTTAAGTGAGTTTCCTGGCATGCACAGAACATTTATTCCTGAAATTAATTTCAAAAAGCAATTATTTCATAGAATCATTTTTCCCATTGTATATCTGAACTGATATTCAATTCACAGTGAAGATCTCCATCCATAGTCCATTGTGCATATTTTGGCCTTTTGATAGAGGGCACTAGCACTCAGTATTGGCCTCAACAAAGTTAAAGTGAAGTTGAGCAGCCTCTGTTCTAAAAATCTTCTACAGCTTCTTTTTAAATTAAGGTAAACATTTCTACAAACCAGACATGATAATTGCATGTTGTGCTAGATAGTTTCTTATTTTGAGATAATCTAAAATGCAATTTTGTTCTGAGTTTTCTCTCTGCATGAATTTGTGAACAGAAAAGAATTAAATAGTTTCTTAATACTGCCTTCCTGATTTTCCAACCACAGGTGTTTGTGTGTGTTTTGGACACACCTGCAATCATATATGTGTGGGATCAACTCTTTTTGCAAGAATGGCAGCCTGCTGTCTTTCAAGATGTGTGTCTGGTACTGATTGGTCTACTCAAGTATGACTTTATAAAGATGCAACAGATTTTCAAAGCCTGAAAGGGTAGGTTGTTAAGTTAAGCAAGGCCTCTAAGCTTCATTACATCTAGAAACTGTTGCTAAATTTCATAAATCAAATCATAAAAATAGCTGTAAGTTGATTCTTTCCCAGGACATGAAGGTCCAGAAGGCTGATGCTTACTTATCCTTGGCTTTCAGCAGATGAGAATAAATGACTCTTCCTGGACAGGGCACCAGTCAATCATAGGGTAAATCTTCCAAGTTCAGCATTGCTGGTTCATTAGTCAATCATAGGGTAACTCTTTCAAGTTCAGCATTGCTGGTTCATTAGTCAATCATAGGGTAACTCTTCCAAGTTCAGCATTGCTGGTTCATTAGTCAATCATAGGGTAACTCTTCCAAGTTCAGCATTGCTGGTTTATTAGTCAATCATAGGGTAACTCTTCCAAGTTCAGCATTGCTGGTTCATTAGTCAACCATAGGGTAACTCTTCCAAGTTCAGCATTGCTGGTTCATATGTCAATCATAGGGTAACTCTTCCAAGTTCAGCATTGCTGGTTCATTAGTCAATCATAGGGTAACTCTTCCAAGTTCAGCATTGCTGGTTCATTAGTCATTCATAGGGTAACTCTTCCAAGTTCAGCATTGCTGGTTCATTAGTCAATCATAGGGTAACTCTTCAAGTTCAGCATTGCTGTTCATTAGTCAATCATAGGGTAACTCTTCAAGTTCAGCATTGCTGTTCATTAGTTAATCATAGGGTAAGTCTTCAAGTTCAGCATTGCTGGTTCTCATTTATAGGATAAGTTCAGTGGTCCAGCAAGTTTATCTTATTTGAAAGGGGACTTTAAAGAAACAAAATGGTGAAACAACCGTTAAAAATCTTATTCCGTTAAGGAGATATTCAAGTTTATAGCTGTCTTATTTTATCTTCATAGAAATGACTGGTGTAGTAAGTCTACTGTGAAAGGTTGGTTCCTTTATCCTCACATTCTTAACAATTGTTAATGTATTTTAAAGAAAATATATTCAAATTTTCCTATTTCAATTTGTTTCCTCTGGAAACTTCCTTCAGGTGGTAAATTATGATTATCCTTACAAGATTCTGTTTTGTTACTTTCCTGACATATCCAATGGTTTTCAAGGCACCAAATCTAAGGATAAAACACAATAGAATATTTAAAGACTTTGAGGAATCTGAGGCAGTGACTTCACAACTAGTCTGATTTCAGTTGTTTCTATACAAATGATACCAAACTTAAACTTTCTTAACGGAATAAGATTTTTGAGTGCTTTCTTCACCATTTTGTTTCTTTTAAAGTGTTTGTTCATATCAGATGGACTTGCTTGACTATTCCTTGACCTAATCCTTTAACAACTGATTAAACTGTTACACTTGCAAAATGGCTGTAGGGGTTTCTTACTAAAAGATAAATAAAGGAGAAGGAATAAGTATTTGAGAGAGAACAAGTGGAATAGAATATCACAAAGAGCAAAGTAAGAAATATGGTGATGGAGAAAATTGTATTAATTTCCAATTAATGAGATGAGAGGAACAAGCTGTGCATTCTTTAATTCAGAACTCCATGGGTAAATACAGTCACTAAAATAGTGAGTGATTTCAGAAAGTACATATAATAGGTCATTTTAGGATGCATTTAAGAAAGAAACAAATTTATATTTTTACAAAGAAACTTAATTTTTAATTATAAAGTGGAAATAGGAATATTGCTCCATTTTCCATAAATTGTAAAACCATGTAGATGTTTTAGTATTTGCTATTCTTTCAAAATGTAACTGCTGTCAGATGATGGAGTACATGAGTTATTTACAAGCAAAGGTTTTATTTTTCAGGTGTTCATGTGTCGTCCATCAAAGTTATACACAGCAGACATACAAAGAGCCTACTGCTTTATCAGAGATGGTGGGGCTTTAAGAGATGTTCCTGATATGAACAGGCTTCACAGTCCAAAGTATGTATACTTAAGGGGCAGCCAGGGGCAATCGGAGTGGTACTAAACGTTTGGCAGCATAGGAAAAACCTCAAAATTGCTGAATTTTGCTTCTTTCACAAACACTATCCAGCCCAGGGATGTTGAAGAAACTCAAAATATTCCTTTGGTTTCTCTTTCTGAAAAAATATATCTTGAAATTAAGTTCTGTATATGAGCCAAAAAGGTTTCATGAACTGCTGTGTTAGATGTTTTGCAAGAGAAGCAAACAACCAAATTGATGATAAATGCCTCAGTGATAGGTAATTTCATGTGTGGTCTTAAATACTTTATAGTACATTATTATTCCTTTCATTCCTTTAAATTGTTGTCTATTAAGAAATGTGGTTTTTGACATTAGGGAGGCCTTATCTCACAGCCTGTTTATAATTATCAATAAAACAGATATGCTCACCAAGAGCTGGATTTACACATATCACCATTAAGTTAAAACAGTTTTTCTTTTCCACCCACTGTATATAGAAAATCTCCAAATCCATACAGAATGTACATATTACATGTAATCTAAACTCATCACAAGTCAGCACAAATGATTAGAAAAATGGGTACCCATACATAAGTAGATTGAATAAACTAGTTATGCTGATTTTACTTACTTTACAATTAATATTGACCATATAATGTTGTTATTCCCCCATTTAGAAAACATTTGAACAGCATTTAAATCTTGATAATGACAGAAGAAAATGAATTGAAATTGTTTTTTCTTTACAACCTTTTTATTTGGGGATGTAGATTTTAATTTTTCAGCTTATTCTGAAAGATATGCAGTTGATTAATATTTCAAAATGTGTTATACTCCCTCCAAAGTATATGATTTGTCACAAATTTTCTGTTCATTCTTTGTAGCCAATCCAAAGTACGAGCTACGGTTGAAAGACCAATAAAAGAAAATTCTGGTAGACCTGTGACACCAGCGAGACTGTTACCCGAGCATCAGAACACAGCAGACAGCTTAGCAGATGGCTCCAGAAAAAGAGCTGCAACCTCTCAGGTGTTTTTTTATATATTATCTTTCATGTATGTAATTTCCTGAAACTCACTTACTGCTCCTTATCCTTTAAATGGAGATTCAGTACAGAAATCCATCTCTTCCTGTCTTCTGCCACTTTCCAGACCTGAGTTCAGCTCGCCATGCCCCCCCACTCACTCTCCATGCCACCCCGCTTTCCATGCCCCCCCCGCTCTCCATGCCCCCTGCTCTCCATGCCCCCGCTCTCCATGCCCCCTGCTCTCCATGCCCCCTGATCTCCATGCCCCTCCCCCTCTTCTCTGCAATCCACTCACAGGGAGTGTAATAAATCATTTAAAAAAAATTGTAGAACTTTGGATTGTCTAATATTCACAGGAATAAATAATGATAATCTTACCTCCAAATTTGTTTTAGAAGAGACCATGGGATAATATCCATCCCTTTTCTTCTGCAATGAGTTTTGTGGGGATGGAGGAGCGAGAATTGGCCCAAGGTGCACAAAAATCATGCCAACTGTGCATAAACTAAGTTTTAATTTCAGACAACATTCATTTTAGCAACTAATCATACAGAGAGAACACACTTGATTTTACTCTCAAATCTGTTCTTATGCCTGTAGTGAAATCTTACTTGTGTAGTATTATGATGATTTTATTGTCTGTTGCTCGTACAGCAATCCCCCGTCTCCACGGGATAGCGAGCCTGCTTATGTGGCTCATAGACCAATGATTGCAAACCTTCCTGAGCCAACCTCCCCAGTGGATGGTTTTGATCTTTACATCGACGCTGTCCGATTTTTACCAGACAATGCTACAATTACAAAGGTACTGAGGTTTAATCATTTCATACTGCTTGTAATTTTTGTTGGTGCGATATGTTTATCATGAATTGCTCTACACTTCATTCCTCTTTCCCTAGAATTTGTAAGGCCAGATACAAGATCAACTTAAACAAGATTGATTGCTTCCATTCAACATAGCTATAAGGAAGACAAAAAGTGTGCAGAGATTAAAGGATTACTTCAGGGGTTAATCTTATATGAAATTAAAACAAAATGGTGAAGAAAACATTTCAAAATCTTATTCCATCAAAGAGATATTTAAGTTTAAAATTATTTAACATTTTTGTAGAAAAGACTGAAATCAGACTAGTTGTGACGTCATTGTATCATCATATTGTGCCTTTCGATTTTGTGGTTTAAAAACCATTGGATATATCAGGAAAGTAGTTACACAGAATCTAGTAAGGCTAATTATAATATAGTAAGAGGACAAATAATTCAAATAGTAAAAAAGTTTTTAAAAATTTCTTCAAGATACTGTACATTAACAATTGTTAAAAATGTGAGGATTAGGGCGCCAACCTTCCATAGTAGACTTTTTTTTTTTGTTGCAAAACTTTATTTTTCTGCATTCAAAGTTTGTTAAAAAATATAACATGTGAACAAAATAACAGTAATCATGACAACGCATACATCATTCATGTATAAACATGATAAAATAAATTTAATTGTGCAGCTGTTTATTTAGGGAAAAGAGAAACAGCAAAAAGGGCATTTTTCACCCCAAAAAAGAAAGAAAATAAACAAACTTAAGATTCTCATTGTATTTTTCTACATCAAGGATAAACAACATATTTTTTGTAAATTCCTCCATGTTGGGATACTCTTGCTCATTTTGTATCGGTATATGATTTTTTTGCGTAAAGAATTATTCGAATGACTTCGAATTCAAATTATTATTAGTTACTATACCAGTCATTTCTTCACAAATAACACAGCCTTAAACTTGAATATCTTCTTAATGAAATTTTTGAAGATTTTTACCATTTTTTTGTTTTGAAAGCCCTCTTTCATATACAGAAGTGACTGGAGGGCATGATTGCCAATGTCTGTTCCAGACTCAGCACCTAGAGAGAGAGAGAGAGAATTGTTTATGATTTGGGATTTCAATTTTTTTTTAAATGATAATTGGGTGACACTTATTTTACTTTACCTTGCAGGTAACAGGAAGGATACTGAACCCTGTCATTGATAGTATACCAGATATCCTAGCAGTCCCTGATTTTGATTCAAAGTCTAAATGCCCCACTTTCTCGGGACAACGATTTACAGTAGATGACGTCAAAGCTTCAAATTTCATCTTGATAAGAGTTTATACAGTTGACAAAATGACCAAAGAGCTTGTGGTTGTGGGTGCATGTCTTGTGCAGCTGTTTAATCAAGAACCTGACAAAGAGGTGAGTATGCCAACTTATGGTGTACTTTATTTGTAACATCTTATATTTAAACCATTTCTAGATCTGTGATTACCAGAATGTCTATATGATAACTGAAGAAATTTATTAGACATACAGTCCAAGACAAAATAATATGCTCTTTTAATAAATGAATGCTCATATCTGCAACAACCATATTCTGTCTCCCTAAGCCCAAACTACAGTGCGGTGGTTTTCAGCTCCCGTTACGAGTTGGTCTTCCTGATACCACAAATTTGACCTCCACATCCTTGGATGACTGTCCTGCAGTACCAGGATGCTCGCTGCTCTTCAGGATTTTACCAAAGTCAGAGGTATTTTTCAATAGATACTTTCAGGGAAAATTGTGAGATCAGCACAGTATGTATAAGACAATGGTGTAAACTGATGTGTTGCTATTAATTTAGGCCTCCCTTCAAATTGATATCAAATGTGAAGGTCAGTTAAATTGAACCTTTTAGGTTTGTAAATGCCAAGTGTAAGGAAGGGCATTTGATAAACAAATTTGAAAATGGAACATGGTTCATTTGGAAAACAAATTAGTTGTATTTTAGCAAGATAATTTTGAGTCTTCAATCTTACATTTTTAGCATGCCAAAATATTATTAGGGTTGATATTAGTGATATTAGGGTTGACTGCTGGAACAGTAACATTTTGTGTATTCATACGATTAATATTTGCCATGCCTGTAAAAAAGAAGTCAAAAGTATTTTGGTTGCAAACTTTGTTAGGAGCTTGCTAATTGCTGTAATTATTGTGTTTAAAGCGTTCTGTATCCCAAAGATAAATGAGAGAATCAATTAAGGAATACCAACAGAGATTTTGATCTTCTGAATTAGATTTAATTTAACAAGGTTAAAATGTACATGCACTTATCAGCCTCATCTTCATCTTTCACAAAATTCATTGGGTGTTCTGCTGACTGATTGGTTGTCACTATGGTAGAGCTACCCACTTCATAGTATGGAGATCCCAAGTTTATTCGTGGGTTGCATTATACCAGAAACTTTGGAATGGGATCTGTAAATTCATCTCATGGGATTTGGATTTTTAATTGAGGTTGGAATGTATCAGTAGTTTGATATTTAAATAGACAAAAACCTCATCTTCTTCATTCATGTTTTAAAGGGCTATGGACATCTAAAGGCAACCTGGGCTCAAAATGGTCTAAAATATGATCTGAAACCATTCAATATTCCATGAAAATTGGTTAAACATTGACCAATTTACTGCATTTTTAATTTTTAGTTGTTTTTGTGGAATAATGTGTGACATCAATGGGGAAGGATCTCTCATTACCTTTTGTAAAACTTAGTATTTTATTCCTCTGTCAATGTTGTCTGAAATATTGAATTGGACTTCCGGCAAAATTTGATGGAACTTTTGTCATACCCTAAATCATCATGTATCTAGAAAAGATATTCTGAAATTCACAAGTAGCTGATTTTGAAGAACATAAATTAAAGAATTATTTAAAGATTTTAAGATGTGTTCCTCTATAGTATATCACATATTCCGGACAAATTAACAGTGATAACTTGAAAACTAAATCAGCTTTTCACAAATTTTAAAAATTATTCTACTCGAATGCCATGCCCTTTCACATATCTAAAATCTAGCTAGCTGTCCATAGTCCTTCAAAAAATTGAAATCAAACATTAATACCTTATATGCTTATCACAAGATCCAATTAAAGCCAGATTCTGATTAGTTTGTTTAAGCATTTTAAATAGAGTGCAATTTTTAGAAACAATAAAGATCTACTCAAATGGTCCTATCAAAAGAGCATGACTCACATCATTACTCAAAGTATTGGAAATGGATTGGACATGTGATAAGGAGAGATAACGACTCCATCGCAAAGTCAGCCTTACACTTGACTCTGGAAGGTAAATGAAAGAGAGAGACCAAAAATCACATGGAGGCGTACCATTGAGGCAGTCCTAAAGAAGCACAACCACACCTGGAATACAATTGGGATGATGGCCAAAGACAGACAGAAGTGAAAGACCTTTGTTGCTGCCCCATATTTCAGAGAGGCATGATGGGCAGTAAATGGGTATATAATTGGTTTGCCTCAATTTTTACAGTACTCCCATCCTGAGATGATTATTGCTAAATGTGATAACTCATATGATATGATATTGCTTTTGTTTGCCTTTAAATTTAACTATAATTGATAAGTGAATATCTTTCCATACAGACAATTCAGCCACTGCTCCCTTACACGAGTGGCTACTATGATTCCACTCGATTCAAGCTGACCCCATCTGAGGAGAGGGTCATCGGCCATATCAAGAAAGGTCCACTCTGGCAGACATCAATGCAAGAGGTTGCAAACAATCTAAGGAGGGATGAAGATGCTCATTCTGAAGAAGTAGATGGTACAAGAATCACACTTTTATTCAGAAAATTGTATCATTTTTCGTTTCAAGTTAATTTCATCCAATTTGTTCTGAGTACCATGATTTTATTGATTTTATTTCATTGCTAGTTGTTACTTTGATAAGTGTGTTGGGCAGCTGATATATCATAAAATCAGAACATGATGGTGAAGGTTGGATTGGAGTAAATGCTTGTAGGTAGCACGGAACTAATTATTTGCCCCATTGAAGTCTATGATGAAAGAGTCAAGTTTGGGGTCCTTCTTGTACCAGAATGTTATAGATTTGGGATCTTTTGTGATGTTTTCCAAAAAGTACCATCTTATATCTCTTGGATGAGGATTTTTTCAATAGGGGATCAATAGAGGTTTTGGCCCTTTTGTTGAGGCTGAAGTGAAAAGGTGTCATACACCCTCACTAAATCACACAAATTTGGGTGTGGATCCATGGTAAAATAGTTCCCCATGAAAATTTTACTGAACAAATCTTGTCAAGTTTGGATATGCATAGTCAAGTCCTATCCTTTCTACCATTCCTGAAATTTTCAACTTTTCAGCTTCCTGTCCCATCTCTAAAATATTTTGATTAGCCTTTTCTCTGATGGTTCTCATTTTTGAATGGCGGAGTGGTACCTTATTAGTTCCATGCTACCTGTAGCTGCTAGTTTGTCAGAATGCACTGCTATACTGCTGAGAAATCAATAGACAATTTGAACAAATGAAATTTTTATTGTGTATTTTGAATTTGCTTTATGGTGTACTTTACTGTGTGTTGTATTGTTTATTAAGTGTATTGAACTCTATAAGTATCCAGTATAACCATTTCTGAAGGATTTCTGCCTTGATATTGCCCAATTGGCTTCATCCAAATCCTTTTGTTATGTTGTTTTGCCTATTTGGTCATATCTGTATTTGTTGTCTGTTGCACAAAAAATGTCAGTCAGCCAATGAAAGAAACAAAACAGAATCAAATTCTAAACGATTGCTTCCGATGCTTTTTTACAGATGAAGCATTGACAAAATGGCTGGTGGATCGACAAAATATCTACATTCAGCTGAACGACAGGCCAGCCAATCACATCGATCTTACTCGATGTGTTGACTATGATAAGGAGGTTGGGTTGGCTGTGAAGATCCATACTGCTTGTGGATTAAAAGGTATTGTTTCTATTTTTCTTGTGAGAGACAAGTTCATAAAGTATCAAGTGATTAGGTTTGCTTGAATAGTTTATTGTTGTTCATTCATGTGCTCAACAAAGCTTTAAATTAGTGGATTGAATTACATTCTTACAAAATTTCTGTTTGCCTTATTACAATATATACATTGTGATTGATTTCATTGATAATTTTATGAAAGTACATATAGCAAAAGACAGTGTTTTTGTCCAGGAGTTCGAGTAACTGTGATGGAAGCTAAAGCAGATACCCAAATTACAAATACGGTATTTGATGTAATAAGCACCCGGGGTGCTTGCGAAAATGGAAATGCACCATTTTTAGGTCCTAAGTTTCTTCCTAGTAAGCGCCCATGCTCCGGGGTTGAGTACAGTGTGCTATTCATGTTGCATTGTACATATATGTGGACTGGTTCTCAACTAAGCCAACAGTAACCACCACGACAACATTGTGAGCATCAAATAAAAAATAAGCAAATGATGTAACAAAACCTGAGTACTTTAAGTCTTCAAATTTTCGAATAAATTACGTTATCAGTCAAACAAGGTTGGGTAGGCGATCATTAGAGCAGGGGCGCTTAATACGTCAAATACGGTATTCGATCACAACATGATTATTACAAATTACTAGTTGATCCAAGCACAAAACTTCTTTCTCAGCTGAAGGGATGTACCCCAATGCATTTGTAAGGCTGATGTTACAGACAGATGATGAACCAAGTGGGAGTCAAAATGAGACATACAAATACCTAACAAATATGGTGGACCTTGATAGTTTGATGAAATCACCCAAGTGGAACAATGAACCCCGGGTAAGTCGAAATTTACTTCTTTTAAATGAGAACACTTTAATCCTTTTGTTGTTTGGAAATTATTTCAAGTGAACATACTATCAAAAAAATAAACAGTAAAGGATTTTTGTAAGAAAAGCCAGAGCTTATGTAATTATGACATCACACATTTACATATTTTGGGATTAATTAGGCCTGAAGATTAGATACAGCTGTCATTTGTGTTTGATTGGCATGAGATTTTGATGTTTTTCAATGATTTTTATAGAAATTTAGCTCAAGATTGCTCTAGGTGTCACTAGTCCCCCAAAAACATAAGTTCTTGTTGGTATGGTATACGGTGATTAAGTACCATATTTAAAATGACCAAACTTGCCTTTGAAAATTCTACTATTCAAAAACGGAACAAAGCGTGCTGAAAGAATTTTTTAGCTTTTGTCACACTGCGGAGTTGGAATCAATACAAACATTTCCCGCGGTTCCAGACTGAATGTGTCAAAAATCTTCCCACAAGATTCATCCCAAAATAGTAAAAAAAATGCACAGCTACTATAGGAAAAGTATTGACTACTCCCATGTCAAAATAAACGCCCGAATTCTGCTTTCCAAATCATGACAGATTGTTTCTACAATACAGTATGAAACATCATTTTAATAGAAAATGTGTTTGGAAATTTGGTTTAGAAAAAATGGAACACTTCCTTTCAATATGATTTCATCCTGTGACTTCTTTGCCATACATGCTAATAAGTACATGCTACTGCTTAAACCATGCATCATACATAATGCAACACATTGCAGTACAACTTTACAAAACTGCCTCACCACTAAGTCCTCTGCAAAAATGGCCGCTGTCTTTGCGATGCATGCTGAATCTCAGCTCTCTTAAAACCTTTTATTGTTCGTTTATTTTGTATCATTTTTTTAGCTCGACTATTCAAAGAATAGTAGAGCTATTCTACTACCCCCGGCGTTGGTTGGCGTCCAGTAAAGTTTTGGTTAAAGTTTTCATAATTTAAGTTATGATTGGTGAACATAGGGGTAGAGGAAATGGGTACTGATCAAATAAGCATGATTGGAGGGTTGTGTGTGCATACTAATAAGCTTATTTGCCTAAAAATGAAAATATTTGTATCTATGATATTTCTTATATTAAATTGGGAGTGGGGATTTTGTTTTACACAAATGATCATATATGTGAAGAGCATTGTCTACACTCAATGGTGAGGTGTAGTGTACATATTTGCATAACAGTAGACTTGCGTACAAAATATTTAACCTGAGATAATAACTTGCTATTTGGTTCAGTGGTAGAGGGCATTGGTACTGTTCAGTTGAGCATGATTGGGGGATTGTGTGTGCATAATAATTAGCCTATTTGCATAGCAATGACAATATTTGTATATGTGGTATCTCTTGAATTAAAGTGGGTATGATGATTTTGCTTAAACAAATGATCATACAGTATATGTGAAGAGCATTGTTCACACTTAATGGTGAGGTATAGTGTGCATTTGCTGCAATATGTTTGACCTGAGATCAAAAATATATGGCTTATGACTTTTATGATATTGTTATTACTGACAAGAATAGCAATCAAAATGTTTGTCTTGCCATAAATAAAGAAGCAAATAAAAGCTTCCTTGCATCTAAAGAATGTTAAATTAGGGGTTTAAGAAATATAAACAATAAGCAGAATGTGGGGCAGAAGATGACATGATGATAAAGTAGCTGAAGGAATTAGGATGAGGTCATGTGGGACAGGGTGGAATTGTATGTAGGGCAGGGTGCAGTGGGATGTTGGTCAGGATGTCTTGGCATGTTAGACAGGGTGGATTGGCATGTAGAACAGGGTGGCTTGGCATGTGGAACAGGATGCATTGGCATGTGGAACAGGGTGGGTTGGCATGTGCAAGATGGTGGGTCGACATGTGGGACAGGGCGGAATGGCATGTGGTGGGATGTCATCTGGATTTCAGTTGTGATGGCATGTTGATCATGCAAGTGGTGGAATGACATACAGTATCTGGTTTTTCAGGTGTGATTGCATGGAATATAGATGTTAGATGACATTTGGGACAGGTTGGGATGGAATGTGGGACAGTGGAATATGCATTATTAGCAGTGAGGGGATTTACATCGTTTCCAATGTCTAGTTTGTCATAAGTTAGGAAATATTGTTTCGCATAATTTTGTTTGGATATTATTGTACATTTTTCATGCTGCTTGACTTCGCTTGACACACATATTTTTTAAAATTGGAAGTTGTGTTACAATCCAGGATGTAGTTCTGGGAATGTGTAGGAGCTGGGGGAGGGTACAGGTTGGAAAGGGGCTTGAATAGCATTCTTTCATTAACATTGGCATGTCAGGGCCTCTCCTTTCTTTATCATTCAATTGATAGAACTAAAAGAGGTGTGGTAGTTATAAAGACTGCTAGGTTTTACATCATGTTTCTGAGTTACTGGGTGAGGTAACCTTGAGCTTTTTTTGTCTTAAGATATCTTGGAAAACTCAAAGATATTTTGAAGCTTGTTAGTGCAAATGAAAATGTAAGTGCATCTTTTAAAGCTCAAGTAATTTGAAATCATCTGCCCCTGCTACCCTATTTTTGTATATACAGTACTTCCCTTTATAAGCCCATTCTCTATACTAGCTTTGAATAGTCGAGCATACTGTCCTTCCAAAAGTTCTTTTCTTTTATGTACAATTTATGTGACTTCTTAGCTAATATTTACATTCGTATGTAGTGATTGCAACAATTACAGCTGTTTTGAGCATGTATGTTTGTGTCAGTTTTACAGCTTGTAAAACGTGCCTTGATCAAGTGACAGCGAAGCCTAATGTTATTGTTACATTGTTTAGTGCAGCACATTCACAGTGCATATCACAATATAATTGTATTCTTACATGAGGCTTCACGTTTGTGTTATGTATTGTATAATGGGAAACTCAAAAAATTATTACTGGCTTTATTGAATTATATCGGCTCTTTTTCTTCATATTTTTGTCTCAATTTCAAAATATTTTGGAGTTTGTTTATAATGAATTTGTTGGGCTTGGTTCTGTCCAATTTTTTTTACATACAAAATATTTCTTCGCACGGAAGTCAATTTTCCCTGCCGCCCGAACCGTAGATTTTTTCCAACTCCGTCAGATTTTAGGATCATATTTTTACCTCAGCCATTACCTAAAACCAAATTTAGCATTGCGTCATATAAAGGATCAAACTTTAACAATGGATGTTTAATACCTTTAGCATGTGAAAGTTACTTAGTGTTACAATTATGCAACACAGAACTCCCAAGTGCCACATTTGAACCAATGATAATCAGTGTGTGTCATGTTTTGCTGCAAAGTGGCCTTCTTAGATATGATCATATTCTATACATTTTCCTCTCTTTGTAGATTTTAAACATTGACTACAATGTCCATTCCTATCTACTGATCCACATAATTGGTTTAACTGTCACCTACAAGCCACACTCATCAGGGGCGGAACCAGGGATGGTTTACGGCAAGTTTGGACGAGGCATGCCAAGAATTAACCTAGAGTCTTCCTTGGGCTGGGCAATAGTACCATTGTTTGACAAAGGGTGCGTGGCTCAGGGCATGTACATAATGCCCCTTCTGGAAGATATAAAGAAAATGGTAAGAACTATTAAAGATTATTGCCATATTGATAATTATCTGGGGGATAATCAGTGTCAGAGGCTACCAGGGTCTCAAACCAAGTCTTTTGCACTTTGTCTCAATTAATTATACATATGGGTATGGTGTTTTGTTTCGAAGGGTATGCACTTCACACGTTGTTTTATCACCCTTGTATAATTTTCAACATTAAACTCTTCTTCTTGTCAATTTTGGAGAGTAGTGTGAATTTGCACTTGAAAGAGATATATCCATCATCAATACCATCTTCATCATCGTCGTCGTCATCATCATCATCATAATCATCATCATCATCACCATCATCATCATCATAATCATCATCACCTTTTTAATAAATCATCATCATCTTCATTATCATCATCTTCACCATCATCATCATCATCATCATCATAATCATCATCATATTCATTATCATTGTCATCATCATCATCATCATCATTATCACCTTCTTCATAATCATCATCATCTTCATTATCATCATCTTCACCATCATCATCTTCACCACCACCATCATCATCATCATCATCATCATATTCATTATCATCATCATCATCATTATTATCATCTTCATCATCATCATCATCTTCATCATCATCATTATCTTCATCATTTTTATCATCATCAGATTCATCAGCAGATTCAAGGGATTCATCATCATCAGATATCTGATTTACATCCTTTTATTGAATCCTTTTATCATTTGTACATTCTCTTTCACAGGATTTCCTTTTAGAAATGAACACTGAAAATTATATCCAGACCCTTCTCACAGCTATCAAGAAGAAGCACGTTACAATGTCCAAGAACTTTGCTTCTTTAGCAGTTTACATCTTTGATGGACATTTTGATTTTGATGACTGCATTCCACTTCAGGTAATTAAACTTTTATGGGAGATATTGTATTGGTTCTGCCCTGTTTTTAGCAGCTATTTTACACGGCACAAATGTTACATATTGACCTTTGTGAATGCTAAGTTACTTGATGGCCATTTTGATAGGAAACTGAATGTTTGAAGTACATTATCTTTTTGCCTGAGTTTTATATTTGGGGGCATTTTCAGAGGTTTGATGAAGTTAAAGTGTCCAAAAATGTCTATATCAAAGTATGGACTTAAATAAGGCTTTATGCAGGGATCATCCTTCAAGATTTGACATAAACAGGTCTAATTTGATTTGTTTTTATAATGCGACAGGGTTTTTATCATGTGACAGGTTTTTTTATCATGCGACAGGGTTTTTATTACGCAACAGGATTTTCTATCATGGGACAGGGTTTTTTATCATGCGATAGGGTTTTTAGCATGTGACAGGGTTTTTAGCATGCGACAAGGTTTTTTTTTATGCGACAAGATCTTTTATCATGCGACATGGTTTTTTTATCATGTGTTGGGTTGTTTATCATGCGACAGGATTTTTATCACAAGACAGGATTTTTCATCTTGTGACAGGGTTTTTATCATGTGACAGGTTTTTCATCATGTGATGGGTTGTTTATCATGCGACAGGATTTTTATCATAAGACAGGATTTTTCATCTTGTGACAGGGTTTTTATCATATGACAGGTTTTTCATTATGTTATGGGTTGTTTATCACGTGACAGGGTTTTTATCATATGACGGATTTTTAAGTTGTGACAGTGTTTTACCTTGTGACAGGGTTTTACCTTGTGACAGGGTATTTATCTTGTAAGAAGGTTTTTATCATACGACATGGTTTTTATGATGCGACAGGTTTTCATCATGTGATGGTTTTTTATTATGCGACAGAGTTTTTATCATGCAACAGGATTTTTTTCATTAACAAGATTTTCAGCTCCGCCAACGAAGTTGGACAGGTTATGTTTTTACCTCTGCTTGTCTGTTTGTTTGTTTGTCTGTCATCAAGATATCTCAAGAACTGATGATTGGATTTGGATTGAATTTGGTGTGTGGTTTTGTTACTGCTTAAGGTAGAACTGATTAAAATTTGAAACATTGGAATGGGAAGGGTGCAAATGGGGGGTGGGGACATGATTTTGCCCTGTTTGTCTGTCATCAAGATATCTTAAGAGCTGATGATTGGATTTGGATTAAATTTGGTGTTTGGTTTTGTTACTGCTTAAGGAAGAAGTGATACAAATATGAGACATTAAAACAATGGAAGGGTGCAAATGCTGGTTGGGGACATGTTTTTGCCCTGTTTGTTCATCGTCAAGAAATCTCAAGAACTGATGATTGGACGTGGATTAAATTTGGTGTGTGGATTTGGTACTGCTTATGAAAGAAGTGATTAAAATTTGAGACATATTAGAATAGGATACGGGTGCAACAGGGGGCTGGGGAAATGATTTTGCCCTGTTTGTCTGTCATCAAAATATCTCAAGAACTGATGATTGGATTTTGATTACATTTAATGTGTGGTTTGTTACTGTTTTAGAAAGAAGTGATTACAATTTGAGACTAATTGGAATAGGGAAAGGGCAGAAAATGAGGGGTGGGGATGTTTTAGGATGAGATCTGTCAAGACTAAGTTGTCAAGACTAAGTTGAAACTTTCCAATGGAATGTGCTGAACAATGACTTTTCACTCTGAATGAATATCCAAACAATCAATTTTCTGGACTCAAAGAGACTTACATCAAGTGTTCTCTGGAATCAATGAAAATGAAACAATTGGTTTCTGCCATGAGAGTGCTCTAGAGAGTGCTAATATTCTAGTTTATCATGGGACAGGGATTTTAATCATTTGACAGGATTTTTCATCTTGTGACAGAGTTTTTATCATGCAACAGGGCTGCTCCCTTTGCCAATGAAGTTGGACAGAGGTTATGTTTTTGCCTCTGTTTGTTTGTTTGTTTGCTTGTTTGTTTGTATGTCTGTTTGTTTGTCTGTCTTCAAAATATCAAAATATCCCCAGAACTGATGATGGATTTGGATTAAATTTGGTGTGAAGTTTTGTTACTGCTTAAGGAAGAAGTGAATAAAATTTAAGACAATGGAAAAGGGGAAGGGTGCAAATGGGGTACATTTTAAAGTGAGTTTGTCTGTCATCAAGATTTCTCCAGAACTGATGATTGGATTTTGATTAAATTTGGTGTGTGGTTTTCTTAGTGTTTCATAACAGAACTGATGAAGATTTGGGACTAATTGGAACAGGGAAAGGGTGGAAATTGAGGGGTGGGGATGTTTTAGGATGATATCTGTCAAGACTAAGTTTTCAAGACTAAGTTGAAACTTTCTAATGGAATGTGCTGAACATTGACTTAGTGCTCTGAATGAAGATTCAAACAATCAATTTTCTGGACTCAAAGAGACTTACATCAAGTGTTCTCTGGAATCAATGAAAATGAAACAATTGGTTTCTGCTATGAATGAAAAATGATGGAATGTGAATCCTGGCCTAATAGAGCTCAAACAATGATGCTTCACTTGAACAAAACTGAAAGAAATCCAGTCAGAAGATAATCTTCAAGTGTTCAGATTGCAAATGTTCATTATCAAACTTATGATCAAAAAGATTAATGAGGTTTATATTGGGGAAATGAATCTTTACTCTAGGCTTCTTGGAATTGCAACGGGTTTTATCATGCTAATATTCTAGTTCCCTCTGTAAATGACACAACTTTTATTATATTTATTCTCACTTTAAAATTAATTTTGTCATCAGATTTAACCGCCAAGATATCAAAGATAATCTTCAAGTGTTCAGATTGTTGATGGAGGTTATTTTATCATGTGACATTTTTTTACCTCCGCCAACAAAGTTGGATGGAGGTTATGATTTCGCATGATCTTTGTTTGTTTGTTTGTTTGTCTGTTTGTCTGTCATCAAGATAGCTCAAGAACTGATGACTGTATTTGGATCAAATTTGGTGTGGGGTTTTGTTACTGCTGAAGAAAAAAGAAATGAGTAAAACTTGAGACATATTGGAACAGGGGAAGGGTGCAAGTGGAGTGTTGGGGACATTTTAGGGTGAGTTTGTCTGTCGTTTTAATATCTCAAGAACTGATGATTGGATTTTGGATAAATTTGGTGTGTGGTTTATTATTGCTTAAGCAACAAGTGATTTAAATTTGGGATGTATTGATACAAGGGATGGGCAGAAATTGAGGGGTGGGGATTTTTAGGGTAAGGTCTGTCAAGACACTCTTAAAACTTCCCAATGGAATGTAATGAACAATAAATTCACGCCATGAAAAGAATCCAACAATCAATTTTCTGGACTCATTGATAATTAAATCAAGTGGCCTCTACTATCAATGTAATCAGAACAATTTGTTTCTGCCATAAATGAAAAATGATTGAATGCGAATCTTAACTGAATGGAACTCAAACAATGAATGCTTTGCGTGAATGAAACTGAAAACAATGATATGGCCTACAGTAGGATTTCTGAGGTAGATTATAGTGAGTATGGAGATCGAATGAACTCTAAAACTATTCTAGGCATGTTGAAATTGCAATGGGGGCAGAGGTATGCGCTCTACAAAGTGCTGATATTCTAATTTATCATGCGACGGATTTTTATCATGCGACAGGGTTTTTATAATGCTACAAGACTTTTTATCATGCGATAGTTTTTTTTTTTATTATGCAACAGGTTTTTTATCATGCGACAGGATTTTTTATCTTGTGACAGTTTTTATCATATGACAGGGTTTTTATCATGTGACAGGTTTTTTTATTTTGAAACAGGGTTTTTATCATGCGACAGGGTTTTTATTATACGGCAGGGTTTTTATCATGTGGCGTTTTTTATCATGCAACGTTTTTTTTTTTTTATCATGTGAAGGCTTTTTATCATGCGACAGGACATACCTCTCAGCATAAAAAGTTGGATAATGAGTTTGAGCTTAAGAAAGTTTTAAGTGAGTTTGAAGGTTCATGCAAGTGTTACCATAAGAAGATATTGTTGCTGCATCAGTGGTTAGGACAAGATTGATTACAATGTTGGTTTTCTTTACAGAGAAAGGAAGAAATTCTTCATCAGACAGGAAAATATGAAAAGTTTAAGAGAACTGCCCATGATGAGCGAGGACCCAAGATATCCGATATTGTCTTGAAAGGGTTGCCGAAACAGATGTTAAGACAAGGAGAAGAAAGTGATGCGGTACAGAGAGAAAAGGTCTGGTTTCAAGAAGAGATGAATAAAATTTTCAAAGATGTTGTTGTAAGTATTCAAGAAATTTATTTATTTTTATTCAAGAGATTTAAATGTTGCAAATAACGACCTCCAATTAAGGAATTTATAAAGAATAAAAATGTAATCACATCTTCATATCTAAGAGTCATTGTGACTTATTACTATTAGCTGTTAATTTGCAAAAGTTAGAAATTCTTGATTAGTCCTGTATTTGTATGTGTTTGTATATTGTAATTCCAGGCCCTAGTATTGGATTTTTGTTGTTCCTCCACCCCTCATTTGATTGCTCCTCCCCCTGCCCTCTTCTTAACACGTGTGTCTTTTGTCAAAATGATATTTAACTCCATAGAAGAAATTTCAATCATGGGTAATCTTAAAAGTATATGGATGGATAGCAACGACATGAGCTTGAATAGTTTAGAATATACTAAAAACCATGCAAACAGCAAAACATCTCATAACAAAATTGTATAAAGATTAACTATTTTACAGCAATTTAAAACTAACATAACGTGTGCAATATTTTGTGACCTCAGAATGAGACAACTGAAATATTGCTCATAAGAACTTTCGGTTCTTCTTTTGTTTTGGTCCTTCCCTGAAATATTTTGAATGGGATAATTTGGCTATGGTGAGCAGAAAATTTGATAGTATTATAACCTTGACTCAGATTTAGCAGTAGAATGCAATTTGAGAACTTTGATAGTTGTACTTTGGGACCGAAATGTAAGGAATCACATGAAAGAATTTGAGCTCTATTCCTTTTCATATACATCATTACTTTTGCACACACTGTGAACTTTTACCAGCTCTTTTCAGCAAATTCATATTAAGCCCCACCCGCTAGCCCCACCCGCTATGCATATTATTGAAATTTAACATTTGTTACATAATGAACATGTGCACACCAGATAACATCATAATTATACCAAATTTGTCATTAAAATATAAACATTTCAAGATTTTTACAATAAGCCCAACCTACTCATTAATATGCATGATATCACTACCAAAAACAATAGAGCACATCTACGGACCATGGACTTTTTGTGTACCACATATGATACTATTGCAGTGTACTGTTCTTAAGATATCGTGTTTACAAGCTGGTTGTCACAAACAAACACACATACCCATACAAGAACATACACACATGCCATCATGACCGCATAGGTTCCTGATGCTATCACATCAGAACCAAAAAAACATCATAATGATTTCCAACTTAAAACCCTTTAGAAGTTCCACAAAGATTTAGAAGCTCTCAAAAAGATGTAAAAAATATGTGTATAATTCTCTATTACAAGACTTCCATTTAAATAGAAATAGACTTTTACATTATTGCTATTATGTTAAAAGTTAAATCCATAGAGCCATGAAGACCCTGCTTATCCCTGCTTTCCTTGGCATTAGCGGAAGATACCACATACCTCCCCCTGGACAGGACGCCATCGCAGGTCCACTCCCCAGCAGTGCTGTTAGCAAAAAGTGTCTTGCTGAAAGGACACAATGCAGGGCTCGTGGCAGGAATTGAACCCAGTACCTTTCGCATACAAGCAAGACTCCTTAACCACTGCACCTCAAATTATTGCTAATACAAGATTATATTTAGTTGTAAAACTTAAAACTAAATGTTTTGAAGAAACTAATATTGATTGTAAAAACAATAACATGTGTTGTTTATTTGATTTTACAGGAGGATGCACTTCTGGCTACAGGACAGCCCCCTCTACAGGACTAATGCTTATGTTTGCAAAAGATCATCTTACATCACGATTTTTGTTTGTCTTATTTTTTTGCCATCAGTATACATCTCAACAAGCAATAATTGGTTTTTAATTAAATTTAGTATGTGACTTTCATAGTGTTGAAGAACTTGTATTTGGGGTACATTGGAAAAGAGGAAGGACAGAAATGCATGGAGGGGCCAGTGGTGTAATGTGGCCCTTACTGGCAAGAACAATGGCTCCCGACCTCTAGGGGCCTCCCAACAAAAAAAACTATAACTTTAACATTTGTTCGCTCACAAAAATAGACCCTGGCCCTTGTTACGCCACTGGTGTGGGGTTGGATTATTGACCTCAAAGAAAACCAAAAAAGTTTCTGCCTTTAAATTAATGATGTGATGCAAAAATTGTTGCTTGACATTCTGACATTTTAGGGGAATGCAACTTGGTGGGCAAAGAATCCATGGGTTCGATTTGTATTGAAATCTGTTGAAAATCTTCCTTCTAAAAAAGTCCATTTATAATGGTGTGCTGGTTGGTTGCACAGTGAAAAGAATTGTGACATAAAGAGAAAATATTAACATAAAGAGCAAGGGGTTTGAAAGGAATATATATTGTTTCACACCATCATGGCAATGAATTGAAGAAGGGCAGGTGTCATAAAGCAATATCTTTCCTGAGGAGAAATGGTCCGTCAATCATTCACAGTCAATGCACAAATCACCTCAGGCATATGATACACAGCTATTTTTATCACCAGTTTGAAAACAATTTTTCCTACTAAGACACCTAACACGGATGAGTGATTTCAATCACAAAAGTGCCCTGTGTATTTAGCACTGGATTTCTGTAATCCTATACACACAAATAACCTTGGGCTACTTGGCTGTGGTGTGCATGGGAATGGCAGATAAACAATCATTGTTTGAGTGGAAACACAATACACTGAACAGGAAGTTGAGTTGGTAATTGTCACACCTGAGTTTTCAGGATAAATTCAGGTGTCGAATGCGGGTAGGCTTAAAGAAAAACATTTCGGCATGGTTATTGTAAATAGGGGTTTAGGTGTTTATTCTTCTGCCTTGATCCCCCTTTCAACTAAAGGTGCTTCTACAATGGTTGTCAAAAATGTTGTAAGACAAAATTATAGTATAATGCAAATTGGTTTTAAAGAGAAACATTTCGGCATGGCTATTGTAAATGGGGGTTTAGGTGTTTATTCTTCTGCCTTGATCCCCTCTCAACTAAAGGTGCTTCTACAATGGTTGTCAAAAATGTTGTAAGACAAAATTATAGTATAATGCAAATTGGTTTTTAATCTTTCCACCACTTAAAGTTAAGCACTTTCTAGAAAATCTAAATTTCAACATTAAATGAAGGGAGCAGAGATTGGTGCTAACTATTTTTAGCCACATTTGTAGCTTTCCGAGACCAGGATTTCAATTGGTGCTTACTTATAACATAATGTTAGGATCATTTTGTTTCACAGCTAGCTTTTACAGGCTTGAAGAAAAAATACCTCAAAGGTGAAGTATCATCACTTCTCTCGTGCAAATGATTGTACACATAATTTTATCGTAACAAATTGTTACAGGGAGATGGGATGGCTATTTTTTAAATTTTATTATAAGAGATGTCCTCATGGGCCAATCAATGGTTTACAGTGGCTTAGAAATGAATGGAAGTAATTTTCTGCTATGATGCTGAAGAAGATGATGATGCACCAGAGTCTTGATTGACTCAGCCCCTTTGTCTTCAATCTTTCCAACAACACCATCTGGGAGACTGTTCCAAGCTTGAGCTTCTAATGAAATTCTCTGTAACAGTTTCTTGCTTTGCTGATGTGAAGCATTCCTGTTCTTGCAATGCAAATCATGCCTACAATTCCTCATTGCCTAAGGTTATTGTCAAATTCATCTCCTCATGACATCAATTATTTTTCATAAATATTGTTTTAGCTTTAGAATAAATGGAAAGTAATGACAAGATTCTATCAAAATTTATAAAAAGATCAAACACTTCATGCAATGATAACATTTCATCCAAAAAAAAAAACAACCAAAGAAAGAATGTTTATATATTTATATGATTAATTGATTAATCCAGATGGAACAAATTATTTCTTCAAGGCAGATATTTATTGATTTGAGTTTATTTATATGATTTAGTCCATATTAGTACCTGTATATTTGTACCTGTAAATAAAACATTGAATTTTTTATTAGGAGATATTTAGTTGGAAGTAAACTGAAGCTTTGCTCCTACTTAACACTTAAAATGCAAGACTATCAAAAAGGTATCACAAATTGAGTGGGTAGCCAGTGGGTCAACCATCCTGTCTTTTAGCAATATTGTATGTTTTTAATGCATTACGTGTACAGGTCCAATGAATCACTGTATTATATACTTGAGCTGCATTCAAGAGCCTACCTTACCTGCTAATATTGTAGATCAGGAATTTTGTAATATTGCAGATTGTGAATATTGTAGATCGGGAATATCGCATTTGAAATGCATTACCTTGATAATAGGATCTGGTTGTGTAGTGGTAATGCATTGTAATTTCCACTATTCATTTTTACCTCCGCCAATGAAGTAGGATAGAATGTTATGTTTTCACCTCTGTAAATTTGTTTGGTTGTCTGTTTGTTTGTTTGTCATCAAGATATCTCAAGAACTGATGGCTGGGTTTGGATCAAATTTGGTGTGTGGTTTTGTTACTGCTTAAGGAAGAAGTAATTAAAACTTGAGACAAATGGAGGGGTGGGGACATTTCAAGGTGAGTTTGTCTGTCATCAAAATATCTCCAGAACTGATAATTAGATTTTGAGATTGAAATTTGAGACATATTGGAAGAGGAGAAGGGTATAAATGGTGGGGTGGGGACAGTGGCGTAGCCAGGATTTCCATATTGGAGGGGCAAGTAACAGAGATAGACCAACAGGATACAAAATATAGCCCGCGCCGACAAACGTTACTAATTTTAAGCGATAAAAATGGAATATTGGTGGGGCTCTGCCACCTTTTGGCTACACCACTGGTTGAGGACATTTCAAGGTGAGTTTGTCTGTCATCAAGATATCTCCAAAACTCATGGTTGGATTTTGATTTAATTTGGTGTGTGGTTTCCTTACTGTTTCATGAAGAAGTGATTTTAAATTTGGGACTAATTGAAACAGGGGAAGGGCAGAAAATGAGGGGTGGGGATGTTTTAGGACGAGATCTGTCAAGACTTAAGTTGTCAATCTTGACTAAGTTGAAACTTTCCAATGGACTGTGCTAAACATTGACTTTGTGTTCTGAATGAAGATCCAAACAATCAATTTTCTAGACTCATAGAGACTTACATCAAGTGTTCTCTGGAATTAATGAAAATGAAACAATTGGTTTCTGCCGTGAATGGAAAATGATGGAATGTGAATCCTGGCTGAATAGAGCTCAAACAACAATGCTTCACTTGAACAAAACTGAAAGAAATCCAGTGAGAAGATAATCTTTAAGTGTTCAGATTGCAAATGTTCATTACAGATCAAACTTGGGGATGAATCTTGGTGGGCATACTGTAGCATTTCTGAGGTAGATTATATTGGGTATGGGGATCAAATGAAGTCTAAAATTACTCTAGGCTTCTTGGAATTGCAACAGGGCAGAGGTATGTACTCTAGAGAGTGCTAATATTCTAGTTCCCTCTGTAAATGACACAACTTCAGTTTTATTATATTTATTCTCACTTTAAAATTAATTTTGTCATCAGATTTAACTTATTAATATCAAAATATTAGGACATTTTTTGAAGATGAGCCAAATAATGTGCAACAGATTTAGTGAAAACTAAATATTTTAAGCATTTTTGTAATAAAGTATTTTAAGACGGATTTAATAAAGTTTTGTTTGAATATATGCAAAACTTGGCACTGGTTTCAAACAAGTTAACGAGGTGGGGAAAAAGTTTGGATTTTGGGGAAACAAAATTTAAGGGGCACCTTTTAATTTGAAATTGTTCTTTTAAAGGGTTGGTGGGGGCACCTCAACAACATTGGTAAAATTATGCTAGAGCGGTTTTAAATTCGATGAAATGGGACTCTGTTTTAATTTAAGTGTATTAATATTTGCATAAATATATGATTTAAGTGTTATAAACATATATCACCTTGAAACTGGAGACCTTGAGTACAACTTGTTTTATATATATTTATATATATTTGTGTATTGATTGAAACTCTTATATAATTTGACAGCACCTTTTGTGAAAAAGAAACTTCTGAAATCTTGAAATATATTTTGTGTTTGCATTTTCTTACATTTCATAACTTTTTTTTTTTACATGGTGTCACACGACACTACATTGAAATTTTGAAGTGCAGTTTTTCACATATTTCTGTTTTTGTACCTTTATTTAATTGTCTATTTCTAGAAACTATCGGAGACCTTGAGTACAACTTGTTTTATATATATTTGTGTATTGATTGAAACTCTCTTATATAATTTGACAGCACTTTTTGTGAAAAAGAAACTAAAAGTCTTGAAATATTTCTTGTGTTTGCATTTTCTTACATTTCATAACTTTTTTTTTTTCACATGGTGTCACACGCACACTACATTGAAATTTTGAAGTGCAGTTTTTCACATATTTTTGTTTTTTGCACTTTTGTTTAATTGTGTATTTCTAGAAACTATCCGTTTTCTTTACAATTGGTCGAGTAATTAGAATTTGTTATTTTTAGCAAATATTAGTCATCCTGCATTTTTGGTTCGCATGCGAAGCATACTGCGAACCTATGTAATGGCGATTCCAGCCATCCACAGTTTTTCCTGAGATTTCCTCAAAATGTTAAAAAAAATTAAGAATTCCTCAGAAAATGTTAAAGTTTCTTCAGATTTCCTCAGAAGAACTTAAAGTTTCTTCAGATATGCTTATGGAAGGTTATAATTTCCTTATAAAATGTTGAAGTTTTTTAGAGACACTTAAGACAAAATTGAAGAATAGTTTCCTTACGAGGTCTACAAAACATTTGATATTTCCTTAGAAGATAACTGTAAAAAGATACAATTTTCCAATAATCTTCAGAGATCCTGAAACGTCTCTATCGTAGCACTGGAGATTAAAATTCTTCAAAATGTGTGGGCACCAACTTTTGTATCAGGCATGATTATTAAGCTGCATTTATTATTGTGGTCATTTGCATACAGTTGCTACAGTATAAGATCTGATCAGACTTAATTAGTATGCTCAGTCAGGGAGTGTGACAGGATGTGACTGCATATGGACATAGGGAGGAATGCCATGTGGGACATGGATGGGGGCCATGCAGGATATAATATATACGATGTGGTATACACCAAGGTATATATCAGGCATAATTATTTGACTCCACCTTTTTTTCTTATTCAACAAGTCATTTGCATACAAGTTATTATATGAACTGACACTTTCATACATAGTATGCTTAATCAGGTACTGTGATAGCTAGATGAGACTTCTTATGGAGCCTATGGGATGTCATGTGGTACATGGGGTGGGATGTCATGGGGTGGGATTGTCATGTGGTACGATGGGGTGGTCATGGGATGTCATGGGGTGGGGTGTTATGTGGTACATATGGGGTGGGATGTCATGTGGTACATGGGGTGGCATGTCATGGGGTGGGATGTCATGGGGCGGGAAGTCAGTCATGGGGTGGGATGTCATGGGGGGAAAGAAGTCATGGGGTGGAATGTCATGGGGTAAGAAGTCATGGGGTGGAATGTCATGGGGTAAGAAGTCATGGGGTGGGAAGTCATGGGGTGGGATGCCATGGGGTGGGATGTCATGGGGTGGGATGTCATGTGGTACGTGGGTGGGATGTCATGGGGTGGGATGTCACGTGGTGCCACGTGGTACATGGGGTGGGGTGGGATGTCACGTGGTACATAGGGTGGGGTGGGATGTCACGTGGTACATGAGGGGTGGGGTAGGATGTCACGTGGTACATGTGGGGTGGAATGTTATGGGGTGGGAATGTCATGTGGTACATGGAGTGGGAATGTCATGTGGTACATGGAGTGGGAATGTCATGTGGTACATGGAGTGGGAATGTCATGTGGTACATGGAGTGGGAATGTCATGTGGTACATGGAGTGGGAATGTCATGTGGTACATGGAGTGGGAATGTCATGTGGTACATGGAGTGGGATGTCATGGAGTGGGATGTCATGGAGTGGGATGTCATGGAGTGGGATGTCATGGAGTGGGATGTCATGGAGTGGGATGTCATGGAGTGGGATGTCATGGAGTGGGATGTCATGGAGTGGGATGTCATGGAGTGGGATGTCATGGAGTGGGATGTCATGGAGTGGGATGTCATGGAGTGGGATGTCATGGAGTGGGATGTCATGGAGTGGGATGTCATGGAGTGGGATGTCATGGAGTGGGATGTCATGGAGTGGGATGTCATGGAGTGGGATGTCATGGAGTGGGATGTCATGGAGTGGGATGTCATGGGGTGGGATGTCATGGGGTGGGATGTCATGGGGTGGGATGTCATGGGGTGGGATGTCATGGGGTGGGATGTCATGGGGTGGGATGTCATGGGTGGGATGTCATTGGGTGGGGTGGGATGGGATGCCGTGGGGTGGGATGCCATGCGGTGGGATGCCATGCGGTGGGATGCCATGCGGTGGGATGCCATGGGGTGGGATGCCATGGGGTGGGATGCCATGGGGTGGGGTGGGGTGGGATGTCATGGGGTGGGATGTCATGGGGTGGGATGTCATGGGGTGGGATGTCATGGGGTGGGATGTCATGGGTGGGATGTCATGGGGTGGGATGTCATGGGGTGGGATGTCATGGGGTGGGATGTCATGGGGTGGGATGTCATGGGGTGGGATGTCATGGGGTGGGATGTCATGGGGTGGGATGTCATGGGGTGGGATGTCATGGGGTGGGATGTCATGTGTGACATAGGGTAGGAGGCTATGTGGGACATAGGGTAGGAGCCCATGGGGACATGATGCCAGGTGGGACATAAAGTAGGATGTCATTGGGAGGGATACCATGTGGAACATATGGTAGGATCCAATGTGGGACATAAGGTGGGATGCCATGTGGGAAGCCACTGATGCAGGACATATGGTGGGATGCCATGGGGTAGGAAGAGATGCCATGTGGGACACACGGAGGAATACCATGTGGAACATAAGGAGCGATGTCATGTGGTACATATGATTTGATTAATGTGGGACAAACATATTGAATGGGATCCATAGGATGTGATGCCATGTGGGACATAGGGTGTGATGCCATGTGGCTCATAGGGTGGGGTGCCATGTGGCTCATAGGGTGGGATGCCATGTGGGACATATGGTGGAATGCCATGTGAAACATATGGTGGAATGCCATGTGAGACATAGTGGAATGCCATGTGAGACATGGGATGGGATGTCATGTGGGACATGGTGGGATGTCATTTGGCACATGAGATCATTTGATCCATAAGAGTGGGATGCCATGTGGGTCATAGGATGCATGCCATGTTGGACATTTGGTGGAATGCCATGTGGGACAAGGGATGGGATGTTATGGGGTGAGATGCCATGTGGAAGATATGGTAGAATGCCATGTGGGACATGGGATGCCATGTGGGTCATGGGATGTCATGTGGCACTTAGTGTGATATGCCATGTGGCACTTAGTGTGAGATGCCATTTTTATAATTGGCTGAGTCATCATTAGTATGGGTGTCAATTTGCATGGGCATGCGAACCATGACGGTATTTACTGTTCTAGTTGTTTGATGAAATGAAAATATTTCCCCCTGTTCCTTCATAGTAAAATATTTCTATTATTTCTATTCCCCTCCCTCCCATTCGCTTCAGACTGTGACCCCTTAAATAGTAGTGACTTCGCTACTGTTTCAAAGGACTAGTGACACCTCAAGAATATTTGTACAGAACAAAGCTTAACAAATATTCAAGAATTATCGTCATTGTTATACTCACAATCAACAATAAAATAGCATTTATAGGGACTGAAATTCAGGAAATATGTTGAGTTGTCATCCCCTTCATACATAACATCCACCTTTGATCAGTCATACAGTAAATCAGAAACTCAAGTGTGCTTTATTCAAAAGATTAGACACACATAATGTTTGATAGGCCATTCAGACTTTGACCATGCAGCTATATGAACAACTGACACCACACAAAATTTAAATCTAAATTCAGATATCAAAACCTAACAGTATGACTATCGAGCTAAAATAAGACAACCTGCAATGAAATCGGAATATCTGAAATAAAATTAAAGAATCACAAACTCAAGAATTTAAATTTCTGTTTAATCTATATCAAATGTGTGTTTTCTCACAAAGAAAATACTGGAAATTTTCTAATATTACAATTGCTGAGTACAAGTGTCTGTGCTTCTTTTCTGCAATTTCTTATGAAGAAACTTTTTGACTAAAAAATTTAAATATTTACAATGAATTCCTGAAAATAGGAAGTGATATATGATTATTGATAGTCTTTTCACCAATATTCAGAAATTTATGAACAAACATAAAATTACACGACAGGAGGAAAATTCCCCCATATTCTTTTTTTAAAAAAACATTGAAATTCAAGCAAACTTGTACAATGTGTCAAAAGCAAAGCAAAACCTAAGTCAAAAGGGCATAAAATCAAGAGGGAAATGGTCATCAGCATAAGTTGCCAGTAGGCTCAATTTTATAACAAAATTAAATGGAAATTAACAGAAAAATAATTTGAGCAAAATCAGTTCCTTCATAAATTATTGCCCTGTATACATATGTGAAGAAAGGACTAATGTGAAGAAAGGACTAATGTGAAGAAAGGACTAATGTGAAGAAAGGACTAATGTGAAGAAAGGACTAATGTGAAGAAAGGACTAATGTGAAGAAAGGACTAATGAGAAGAAAGGACTAATGTGAAGAAAGGACTAATGTGAAGAAAGGACTAATGTGAAGAAAGGACTATTGTGAAGAAAGGACTAATGTGAAGAAAGGACTAATGTGAAGAAAGGACTAATGTGAAGAAAGGACTAATGTGAAGAAAGGACTAATGTGAAGAAAGGACTAATGTGAAAAAAGGACTAATGTGAAGAAAGGACTAATGTGAAGAAAGGACTAATGTGAATAAAGGACTAGTGAAGAAAGGACTAATGTGAAGAAAGGACTAATGTGAAGAAAGGACTAATGTGAAGAAAGGACTAATGTGAAGAAAGGACTAATGTGAAGAAAGGACTAATGTGAAGAAAGGACTAATGTGAAGAAAGGACTAATGTGAAGAAAGGACTAATGTGAAGAAAGGACTAATGTGAAGAAAGGACTAATGTGAAGAAAGGACTAATGTGAAGAATTATTAAATAATGTAGTTAAAAATTAGTCCTGCAAATTGCCTGCTGATATAACATTTAAACTGCACATGGGGGAGTTGAGCATGGTTATTTATACACTTATCAATACAAATGCAAACAATCATTTCAATCAACCAGCTACTAATTGCCCTAGCCAAATATTTGACTATGAAGGGTTCAATAATTATATGCAGCATAGGTTTTCAAATTGAAGATAAACAAAAAGGGGCTAGTTCTCTAGTTCAAATATTTAGTGCACTCAGTGGAAGACTTGATATAGAATCCCTTCAATATTGGTCCAGCTTCCTGGTGCATTGCGCAGAATTGACACCCCTCCCCCCCCTTCTCCCTCCCTTTTCCCCCCTTCTCCCTCCCTTTCCCCCCCCATGCACACACTCTTTTCAGCAGATCAATGTTCTTGTTTGTGAAACATACTTTTAAGTGAGACCTTGATAAATACATAAATTACAATTAAACAGCATATGTACCACAGGCACATCTCGGCTTTTCACAAGGTGAAAACGGGCAGATAACGTACAGGAAAAATATAACTATAACTGCTTGCCTTCTTCAAAATATTCTATTCATACAAGGAGCAATCAAAATTAGTGCGTTATTTTCTTTGTGTGTCTAATGAGTTTGGTGAAAAGTTTCCTTTAATTGTCTATGAGCTGCAATGTTTTTCAAAAATGAAAGGAGAGACAGCCCTCCTGGATTCCCAATTGGAGACCTGGATTCCCCATGGGAGATCTCTGGATTCCCCATGGGAGATCTCTGGATTCCCCATGGGAGACCTGGATTCCCCATAGGAGATCTCTGGATTCCCTAGGGAGACATCCTGGATTCCCCGTGGGGACCTCTGGATTCCCCATGGGAGACCTGGATTCCCCATGGGAGACCTCTAGATAACCCTTGGAAGATCCCTGGATTACATGGAAGATCCCTGGATCACCCATGGAAGATCCCTGGATTACCCATGAAAGATCCCTGGATTACCCATGGGAGATATCTGGAATACCCATGGGAGACCTCTGGATTACCCATGGGAGACCTTTGAATTACCCATGGGAGACCTGGATTACCCATGGAAGATTCCTGAATTACCCATGGAAGATATTGGAGACCTCTGGATTACCCATGGGAGACCCCTGTAATACTGATGGGAGACCCCTCGATTACCCATGAAAGACCTTTGAATTATTCATGGGAGACCTTTGGATTAAGCACGGAAGATTCCTGGATTACCCATGGGAGACCAATGGATTACCAATAAGGGACCCTGGATTACCCATACAAGACCCCTTCTGTCAGCAAACTGTAGTCATGAAAATTGTAAATAATCTCAGCTGTTTCCTCCATGCAATATACTTTTTAAAGGTCTATGACCAAGTACCAATTTTTTTCTGTTCAACCTTATACTGAAAAGAGCGGTAAATTCTGAGTTTAATAATTTTAACTCTTAAATCTACTGCTTTTTTAGTACATGGTTGAACAGAAATAAATTCTGTACAACCATGTACCAAAAAGAGTAAATTCTGAGTTAGTAATAAATAGTCTTTGAATGTTGAAAATAGCATGTGTAGTTTTCAAGTTACGAGTAATCAAAGTTTGAATTTTTTTATCATATTGAAAATGTCTTATTTTGTTTATACTTCTTCCCTTAATTTCAGACCTTGAAAATATTAAAAATGCTTCACCCAGCTTGAGGTTGATTATGGGTAAAGTTCAAATCCTCTTCATTATAATTATCTTCCCGTTTTTAAAGAGAAATGGCAGAGGGCAATGGATATACATAAGAAAATAAAGACTATGTCCTGTTCATACATCACAAAAGTAACACATAAATTTGCCCCAAAAATCTTCCAAAATGGCCAATTTGTAACCGAATCTGTTGCTTTCTTCATGTTTTTTAGTGGATTTTAAATCAGGCAAGGTTGTCTCTATCTGTCCATATACCTTTAAGTAACTTCCATACATATCATTAGAAAACTGCTACAAGATTTTTCAAATACATTACCAAATGTGAGGAAACATTTACCAATCAAATAGGTGACTTAACAATCACATGCCCTCAAGTCCTTAAGTACATCCAATTAGTCTGTGGATACCAACCGAGCTAAAACTCAAAACTAAAATATTCTGCTTCATCAAATCCTCTTACAGTATGCTTTTGAAAGTAAATTTATTGACCAACCACAATCCAAATCCACATATCTTTACAAAGATGCAGCTTTTAAGCTAAGAGGACAAATGTAGGTCCATTAAAACAAAACATTCTTCAACAAATTACAAAGAAAAAAAAGAAAAAAACATTTGACTAGAAAGTAAAAATTAAAGCAACAACTCAAATCAGTCAACCCTTGAAGTTCCAGCCATATTAAGAGGGATTTTTGAGAACATTGGTAGAAGATGTTCATTTCTATGTCTGTAGGTTCTCTTTTGGAAACTGGTTAATACAAGTAATAGAAAACAACAACCTTAAAAAGTATAATCATCTTAAATTGTCTTCATTTATCACAAATTATACATATTTACAATCTTCCAAATTTGATTAGTCTATAACTTGATAACTGTTTTTTCCTTCCAAAATGCAAAGAGCATATCTCACAAAATTTAATGTTCTTTAAGGGTTAAATGTTGACTTTTGTGTCAAATGCTTGAGTAAATACAATGTTATATACTAACACATTGAATGTATTTCTCTATGTATACTTCCTTACTCTGTGGGACCTTACTTAAACATGTATGCCTAAGTCAATAGAAAATGAGAAGATCAGAGTTTGTATGGCGGTGTGGACTAAACTCTGTTTTGCTTGCAATAGATTTTAGATCTGTAATTTAACCCATACTCAGGACTGTCAAAGAATGCATATTCAAGGCATCAAGCAATGAATACTAATCAGCTGCAAAAGACACTTGTGTGATGGACACCCAAAGTCCATCCACAAGTGGCCACATTAAGAAAAGAACCAAAGGCACAACTGCGTATGATACAAGTCTTTACACCTCGGTCCAAATTTAAGACTTGATTTTCATGCAAATAGTACTATATTTATTACGACATTCTTAACTGAAAAGAGAAAGTTTTAAATAATCTGAGCTGTGAAAATCAGAACACAAGAAAATTTTCTTCATATTTTCTGTCTGTTTAAAACCTTACCACTGCTTTGTACTAAAAAGGAAAATTTGGTTCAAAATGATAAAACTTGGAACCTTGAATTACTGTACATTATAAAATACTGTCCCATTCTGAAAACTAAAAATCTCTATTAATTGATGATGAAAAATGTTCCCAATAATTTGATAATGAAGTAGGGACAGAATTAGAGGAATGACCAATCACATGTTAGAATGGTATTGTCCTCACATCACTGCATAAAGAAAGGATGCAGAGATTATCAGGTCTCCATCTGAAAATTGATATTGAAATTTCTATGAATTTGACTAGCATTGACACTCAAAAGTAGTAAAATAAAATTTCATGATTTGTTAAACAAGAATAAACATCTTCCACAAAACACGGGAAGAAAGAAGCAGGTCAATATTTCCTTCGCCTCAGGATTTTCTTCATTCATCACTTATCTCCATCTACTTGGCCAAGCCTAATGTTCTTTGGAATGACAGACCATCACCTCTTGTGGCTTGCTGTGAAGGAAAATGAAAGGTTTTTTTCTTAAAGGTGAGAAATTAAAATACATCAAATATATGTCAAGCAATTACAAACCACAGATTCATTTTCCATAGTGTTATAAAATTTCTCTCAAAGGTATATAGACAGGTGGCAACAACATGAGCACTTAAACAGTTTGAAATATACTATAAAAAAAACAACATGCAAACCCCATCAAAATGGGTTAGAAATAGAAATTTTAAAACTTAGATACCTAGTTAGCATAAATTGTACAATATTTTGTGACCTCAGAATGGGACAACTAGAAAATTGCTCATGTTAATTTATTGCTTTTCAGTCCGTCCCTAAAATATGTTGAATGGGAGAAGTTAGCTATAGTGAACAGGAAATTGGATATTATTAATACCACCTCTACCCAGATATAGCAGTAGAACACAATTTGAGAACCTGTCATATTGGGAAAGAAATATAAAGAATTGCACAAATTCCTGCTCATACATCATCACTTTTGCAATTTCTTTTGCACAAAGTTGATATATCATAACTTAAAAATTATAAGTGCTATTCAATTCAATTCAATTCAATTTATTAACACTTGATAGGCCACTGATCTTTTCATATGTACAATGTGACAATGCTAACAGCAACATAATAGAATATATAATACATCTATTTTCAACAAAAGTAACGTAAACTATATTATACATCTAATCATATGAATCAAAAATAAATAAAAGGGATTTGCTTTTTGTTTGTAACATAATATGGAATCCCTGAAGTGATGGGTTAACATAAAAATACTTTGGGAAAAAATGATCTGATTTCAGAAAAGTATGGGCATTCAAGCAAAAATGAAACTCATCTTCGAGTTTGGCATGTTACAAAAAGTGCAAGTGCTAATTGTCACAGTCCAAAAGGATGTTCTTTCAGAATTTATAAATCCACTACCTGTCTATATACCTTTAACAGCTAGTAACAGGTACGGCAACACAAGATAAATTGCTAAGAAATCTACTGAAAATTAGAAAAATGGTGAAAATAAAATAAATTACCAGTTTCAAGAGAATAGACAAACATACAGTATCACAAAAATGATCAGCCATAACTTGGAAACAAATAAAGCATTTTACAAAAAGCACACTCTTTTATACAGAATTTGATGCTGTAAAATAAAAGCATAAATTTGAGGCTGTATAAATGCAAGCATCAACTTGAGGCTGTATAATGCAAGCATCAATTTGATGCTGTACAGTCTAATGCAAGCATAAATTAGATGCTGTACGATGCAAGCATAAATTAAATGCTGTACGATGCAAGCATAAATTAGATGCTGTACGATGCAAGTATAAATTTGATGCTGTAGGATGCAAGTTTAATGCTGTACAGTATGTTGCAAGCATAAATTTGATGTATGATACATGCATAAATTGATTGCTGTATGATGCAAGCATAAATTTGATGCAGTACAGTATGTTGCAAGCATAAATTTAATGATGTACGATGCAAGTATAAGTTTGATGCTGTACAGTATGATGCAAGCATAAATTTGATGAGGTAGGATGCAAGTATAAGTTTGATGCTGTACAGTATGTTGCAAGCATAAATTTGATGTATGATACATGCATAAATTTAATGCTGTATGATGCAAGCATAAATTTGATGCAGTACAGTATGTTGCAAGCATAAATTTGATGTATAATACATGCATAAATTTAATGCTGTAGGATGCAAGCATAAATTTGATGCTGTAGGATGCAAGCATAAATTTGATGCTGTAGGATGCAAGCATAAATTTGATGCTGTAGGATGCAAGCATAAATTTGATGCTGTAGGATGCAAGCATAAATTTGATGTATGATGCAAGTATAAATTTGAGGCTGTAGGATACAAGCATTAATTCGATGCTGTATGATGCAAGCATAAATTTGATGCTGTAAGATGCAAGCATAAATTTGATGCTGTACGATGCAAGCATAAATTTGATGCTGTAGGATGCAAGCATAAATTTAATGATGTACGATGCAAGCATAAATTTAATGATGTACGATGCAAGCATTAACTGCAAGGTGTCACTATACTTTCAAAGAAAAGTAAAAAGCAGCACTATAAGTGTTCACACCAGGGACATTTGATCATCTTATGGTGTTTGTGTTACCCTACTGCTGAATGGGAGGAAATCGATGGTTATAATCATGGGTAATTAAGAGGGCAAAAAAATCATTAAAAAAATCAATATATGTTTTTAATTATTTTTTGAGTAAGCAACAGTATGTGCTTTAAAAATGTCCCCATGTACATGTAATTGTGCAATTAATAGTACATTAAACTGCGAAAGATGGAACAATAAAAAGATGTGTTTAATACATTAATATTATCTCTGTCACAATTTTTAGTGGAAAGAGTTTTAAGACCTTTATTCAGAACCATGGGAAATTGTATAATTATTTCAAACTCTCCCTACCGCTTACAGTACACCCATAAAAAAAATTAAAAAAACATTAAACTGAATACTACAGGTTGATAGGAATTTGTCTCAAACCATCAAATTTGTATATTACCTTGAATATTCAAGGCTGAAAATTCCAGTATTTGTAGTTCATCAAAAACAGCGTTGTCCCAATGTTTCTATAAACCCCGAGTAAAAACAGCCACGATTCACAATCGGCCACGATTCACAATCGGCCACGATTCACAATCGGCCACGATTCACAATCGGCCACGATTCACAATCGGCCACGATTCACAATCGGCCACGATTCACAATCGGCCACGATTCACAATCGCCACGATCAATCGCCACGATTCTGTCGCCACGATTCACAATCGCCACGATTCACAATCGCCACGATTCTGTCGCCACGATTCACAATCGCCACGATTCACAATCGCCACGATTCTCGCCACGATTCACAATCGCCACGATTCACAATCGCCACGATTCACAATCGCCACGATTCACAATCGCCACGATTCACAATCGCCACGATTCATCTACAATCGCCACGATTCACAATCGCCACGATTCACAATCGCCACGATTCAATCGCCACGATTCACAATCGCCACGATTCACGCCACGATTCACAATCGCCACGATTCACAATCGCCACGATTCACAATCGCCACGATTCACAATCGCCACGATTCTGTCGCCACGATTCACAATCGCCACGATTCTAATCGCCACGATTCACAATCGCCACGATTCACAATCGCCACGATTCACAATCGCCACGATTCACAATCGCCACGATTCACAATCGCCACGATCTCACAATCGCCACGATTCACAATCGCCACGATTCACAATCGCCACGATTCACAATCGCCACGATTCACAATCGCCACGATTCACAATCGCCACGATTCACAATCGCCACGATTCACAATCGCCACGATTCACAATCGCCACGATTCACAATCGCCACGATTCACAATCGCCACGATTCACAATCGCCACGATTCACAATCGCCACGATTCACAATCGCCACGATTCAATCACGATTCTGTCGCCACGATTCACAATCGCCACGATTCACAATCGCCATGATTCTTCGCCACGATTCATAATCGCCACGATTCACAATCGCCACGATTCACAATCGCCATGATTCACAATCGCCACGATTCACAATCGCCACGATTCACAATCGCCACGATTCACAATCGCCACGATTCATAATCGCCACGATTCACAATCGGCCACGATTCACAATCGGCCACGATTCACAATCGGCCACGATTCACAATCGGCCACGATTCACAATCGGCCACGATTCACAATCGGCCACGATTCACAATCGGCCACGATTCACAATCGGCCACGATTCACAATCGCCATGATTCACAATCGCCACGATTCACAATCGCCACGATTCAATCGCCATGATTCATAAATCGCCATGATTCAATCAATCGCCATGATTCACAATCGCCATGATTCACAATCGCCATGATTCACAATCGCCACGATTCACAATCGGCCACGATTCATAATCTGCCATGATTCATAATCGGCCATGAATCATAATCGGCCATGAATCATAATCGGCCATGATTCATAATCGGCCATGATTCATAATCGGCCATGAATCATAATCAGCCATGATTCATAATCAGCCATGATTCATAATCAGCCATGATTCATAATCAGCCATGATTCATAATCAGCCATGATTCATAATCAGCCATGATTCATAATCAGCCATGATTCATAATCAGCCATGATCCATGCCTTGGGACTGGTGACTTCAAGTACACATTTTAAGCCATGCACCAAATGTTTATTTCTTGCTATATCAGTTACTGTATCTAAAGTAGCTTTACCTTGTTTATCTCCTTATGTCTATCCTTTGTCACAATTTCTTCCATTATTTCTCCATCTCCCTTTACGAGCCTGAGGGTAGAATATTTTTTAATGGAATTTATTTAACAAAATGGAAATTGTATTGTATTTATATTGTAAAGGGAATAGCAGATCCGATTTTGTGGGATATAAGCACACCTCACACCCCTGATTTTGTGGGATATAACCACATTCCCCTCCCCCTCTTCCCTCCCACCTCATCAATCAATCTAAAGTGGAAAAGACATATATAAAGATTAATAAATCTGTTCATTGACATTCTTTGAGATAATTTTGTTCTTTGTTATGTTTAACGCACTGCGACAGTCAGAGTCTAATGTGCCAAGAGGGTGTTAGAAAACTAAGGTGTAAGAGTTAGGATGGTATGAATAATAAAGGAGCGAAAAGAGGTAAGAAAAGGGGAAGGATAGGATGGTAGGATAGAATTCTTTAACTCAAATAAAGTCATCTAGAAATCACTGGTACAAAGAAAATATGCAGCAAAATGTGACAGCATCAACTTTATTTCTTCACAATTTTAAACATTTTTCATCATCAATTTATAAGTGTTCTATTTTTAGAGATATGAAACAACCTCTTTTTTCAGCCAATATGTTTATCAATCCAAATTTATTTGTGTGGTTACAAAGATATCGAATAGCTGTCAATTTAAAAAAGGTTTACGAAAAATTTAAAGAATTTTAATATTCCCTCATGGACATACAATTTCTTAATACTCTTGATAATTTATTTTCTCCCTTAAATTGCTTTACTATATACAATACAAAAAAATCACAACTTGGAATCATATCGATTCATACTTCATATTTTAGAAACAGAAAACGGGGCGAATTTGCCACTGTTTAAACAATAGTGCTTTTTATGCAGGAACAGTGAATTTTCAATATTCAGTGTTCTTTTTACATGCATGTGGCATCGAATATTCAATAACTTGATTCCTGCTCAAAAAATTGCATGTTGTCAAACAAGATTATCATAAAAACAATATCTTTCAGTATGAAAAAGTTTTTCCTACCTTGCCTTGCAATTATCAGCATAATTAATCATGAATACACATTACACATACACTATTCAAGGATGCTTACATGTGTATGATTGCATGCAACTTAATGCTACATCATGTAAATACTAATAATCAACATACATCTTTGCACATATTAACCAATAAAGTAGTTGTAAATTAAGCCCATTTTGAAGAAAGGTATTTGTCCTGTTATCGGCAAAAAAGTTGGAAAAGTTCAATCTGACCTGAATCAGTATTATTTGAGAAAGAACTGTTCCATGGAACAATGACGAAAAACTTAAATTTTGACCCCTGGAAAAGTCACCTCTATAAATGGCCTACATTTCAAATTACCATATTTGCATTCAGAATGCTTTAGTCAGTTAAACAAATTAATGTAAAATACTAGAAATTATTCTGATTAATAAACAAAAACAAAGAAAACCTTCTACGAATATCATTAAATTATGAGTAAAGTAGCTTTTAAATTTTGAAAAGTACAGTATGGAAAAGCTAAGCTAAATCCTTACTCAGACCATGAAGGTCCATTAGGCCTGGGATTATCTCTGGTTTTCTTGGTGTAAGTGGAAGAGTACAGGACTCCCCTCTGGTGTAAGTGGATGAGTACAGGACTCCTCTGGTGTAAGTGGATGAGTACAGGACTCCCCTCTGGTGTAAGTGGATGAGTACAGGACTCCCTCTAGTGTAAGAAGATGGGTACAGGGCTCCCCCTGGTGTAAGTGGATGAGCACAGGACTTCCCTGGTGTAAGTGGATGAGTACAGGACTGCCCTGGTGTAAGTGGATGATTACAGGACTCCCCTGGTGTAAGTGGATGAGTACAGGACTTCCCTGGTGTAAGTGGATGAATACAGGACTCCCCTGGTGTAAGTTGATGAGTACAGGACTCCCTTGGTGTAAGTGGATGATTACAGGACTCCCCTGGTGTAAGTGGATGAGTACAGGACTTCCCTGGTGTAAGTGGATGAATACAGGACTCCCCTGGTGTAAGTGGATGAATACAGGACTCCCTTGGTGTAAGTGGATGATTACAGGACTCCCCTGGTGTAAGTGGATGAGTACAGGACTTCCCTGGTGTAAGTGGATGAGTACAGGACTCCCCTAGTGTAAGTTGATGAGTACAGGACTCCCCTGGTGTAAGTGGATGAGTACAGGACTCCCCTGGTGTAAGTGGATGAGTACAGGACTCCTCTGGTGTAAGTGGATGAATACAGGAATCCCCCTGAATAGGACAACAGTCCATCACAGGTTAACTATCCAGCAGTGCTGGTACTTATTTTACAGCTGAGTTGACTGAAGCAAATAGAGTTAAGTGTCTCGCTCAAGGACACTATGCAGCACTGGAGACAGGTGTAGAACCTGAAACCTTTCGCATACGAGCATGACCCCTTAACCACTGAACTTCAACCACTGAACTTCAGTATGGAAAAGCAGTAATTCTTAATGTTTTCCTTAAAAGTTTGATCACTTACAATGATACGAATGCATATTATAATGAGATGATGAAGATTCCAAAACTCTTTGTCTAAATCACCTGCTTCACTGAATCACACAATCAGTTTGATTGCTGTCTAGGATGCTCCAGAACCAATAGTAAAAGTTCCAGTCAATCCCCATTATCCTCACATTTCATCATTTCCCCAATGTTCTACTTTGAAGCAACTTTTCTTTATATCAGACTGAAAAACTGTCCCATTTCACACCAGTGCACCACAACTGGTTATCAAAGGCCATGGACATTGACTTGGTTGTCAATGTTATGTCTGTCCGTACGTCGTACCTGTGTTCTCGTCCGGGTCGTATTAAGCGTTTCGTGATAGCATTGTTACTATCATAGCAAACACGCAGGCAACAACCCCGTCATTGTAATTGTGTGCTCACTCGTCATCGTCGTCCCATTTCTATTTTCTAGCAGGGGAAACTATCAGTATTTCCGTCATAATTATGAGGTACATTCCCTTTTAAATTATTCCTTCACCCTACATTAGACACAGTTTCACTCTAAGTAATAGATACAAGTTTGGGCAAATAACATTTGGATTTAGCAGTAAGTATATCAAGAGAAAATCTGTGACATGTCATTTTACAACAGTTCCAGCCAGACCTGCAACCATGATAAATTTTCCAATCAAGAGTTTTAAATAGAAATAACTTGATAGGATCGTGTTTGGGTATTTCCCTATTTCTAAGGGCCTCATCGCTACGGCCAATGATTTTTTAATACTTTGCATGAAATAAAAGATGTTGGTTTCCTTGTTAGTTGCTAAGGTTTTACAGCAAATTGACAACATTGGTAAAATTGTGCCAAATAAAACGAATTGTGCCAAGTAAAATACATTTTTCCAAATAAAAATAATTTGTGCCAATTAAAATCAAAGAATAGGAGCCAAAGTTACCACACCTTGTTCTGCCGGTTTCAGGGTCAACCACACGCCTGACAACTCTCTGCTGTTTTTCATACTCCTCTCTTGTCATGGGGGTTCTCACTTTTGATTTGCCTTTTTCCCTCTCAGGTGGTTTTTCTGAAGAAAAAAAAATCAAGAATATCAGAAAATTGCATGGTTAATTCTTTTTGTACTGACAATATTCTAAAAACAATTGTTTACTGAATTTTTTCAAATTAAGATACATTTAATTGTGATAACTAGACCGAAAAAAAAGTTTTGCAAGGTTTGTATACAGTCTCAGCATTTTAGATGTCTGAGAAAACCAGACATTGGACTTAAATCTGAAAACTTTTAAACACAATTAAGTGTAAGTAATCCATTCATTATCACAATTTTTGTGCCAAAATATCAGCCTATCAATAGATATCTGACGAACATACATTATCTGTTTACCCCTTAAACCTAATAGGATTTTCAAAGCCTAAAATGTCTATTATTTTCTCAATTTCTCCTACTGTCAAGAAAGAAGAGGGCATCTGACGTTTAAACTTAATGTTGTAGAGTACGACTCATTTATTTGAGAATTTCATTGAACTTCTGTTGGACCTAAACCATACTGCAGTGCCTCATATGGCATAAGCATGGTGTGAATGCCAACTTTCCATATTCGTCTGAAAACTTTACAAAAGTTACAAGAATAGCAGTTTAAGATCTTATTATGATCTAACAACATACATTTACTCAATGTATGTTTGTTTGTTTGATGAGGGCTTAACAGCACCATGACAACGAGGCTCAATTTGTGCCTGAGAGGTTAGATCATTCTAGAGGTAGGAAGAAAAGGAAACGGGAAGAATGAAAGAAATACAAGAACAAAAAGTCAGAAAGCTGGGATCGAGAGAGGAGGTGCATGGGTGACAAAAAATAAAGTAGAGAGTAGGGGTGGAAGAGGAGAACAAAATATGGTTGTAGAGGGAAGCATGATGAAGGAAGGAGATAATTTCATCTGGAAGGTTATTCTGGAAGAACTCAGCAATTGACTTGTGGGGAGCAAGGAAAGTTCTGGGAAGGTTGTACAGGGGCAAGCAAGGAGAAAGTGATGAACTGTGAGGGTGCAATGGCAATTGTTGCAGAAGGGTTGGTTGGGGGAGCCAATAAGGTGGTGACTACGATAAAAAGAAGCAGCATACTGTACCTCCACCACCAGCAATTGCCAGTAATTTCTGTTGAACGGAAGTGAGCTTTGGCGGTTTTCTTGGTGATAAATACCCCTTATCTGTCTTTGCAACCTTCTCCTTAGATTTCTTCTTCTTCTTCTTCTTACTCTTTTTCTCTTTTTCTTTCTTTTTGCTTTTTTCTTTCTTGTGTTTCTTTTTACTCTTGTCAGTCTTCTTCTTCTTTTTCTTTTTAGGTTCAATGGATTGATTGCTCCCCGAGGAACCAGAAATCTTTTCCTTCAGGATAGCATTCCCACCATCTGAACTAGAATCTGACAGTTTCCTCTTCTCTTTCCTCTGCGTTTTCCCTTCTGAAATAAACCGTTTGTCCATTTGTTTCACTTCTTCTAATTCTGAAGTACCATGCTTGCTGTGGCTTCTCTGTTTCTCCTTTCTTCCTTCATACACTTCATCCTCTTTATGAGATCTTTCCTCATTGGAATTGTTTCTTCTTTGTTTAACCTCATTTCCATCTTTGTTGTTTTCATCTTCTTTTTCCTGGTTATGATGATCATGCTCATCTAATACTTTGTAGCCTTTTTGCATATCGTTATGTTTATCTTCTTTGCTAGGAGGACACTTTCTTTCAAAGAAATAACCCAAGTCCCTTGAATGGTTCTCTTTTCCGCCTCTTGGACTTACAATTCTCCTGTTTTTTTCTGGGCTAACACTCTCAGAGTTATTTCTTTTATCATAAGAACTGCCGGATTTAGTTCTGCTTCTCCCATCTCTAGTTTCTTCCTTTCTGTCATCTCCATCATTGTCTCTGTTCACTTCCTCTCTCCGCTCCTTCTTTGCTCCTCTGGTCTCATCCTCTCCGAGTCTATGGTCAGATGTTCTTTCTTCATATTCATGCTTTCTCTCTCTCTGAATGGTCTTTTCTGATCTGTGTTCCCTGTCTTCTTCATTCTGATCACGTCTTTCCTTTTCATTTCCAGCCCTTCCTTTAGAATATTCTCCATCTTTATAATCTTTCCTTCTTTCCTTATCTTCATAACTTCTGCCTCTGTCTTCATGTCTTCCCTCCCTTTCCTTTATCTTCATAACTTCTGCCTCTGTCTTCATGTCTTCCCTCCCTGTCTTCATATTTCCTATCCCTGCTTTTACTCTTTTCCCCTCTGTGTTCCTTTCTTTCTTGTAAGTGTTCATTTTTTCTCTCTTTATGTTCCCCTTTTCGTTCTCTGTGTTCCCTCTTTTCCTCTTTGTGGTCACTCCTCCCCTTTCCCTTTCTCACTTCATCTCCTTGGGTATGTCTGTCCTCTTTATCATCCCTTTTATCTTTAATCTTCTCACTGCTTCCTTTTTCCCTTTTTGAAGATTTCCTGCTCCTTGAAAGGGATCTTGAACGGCGCATTTGAGAGACTTCCTCATGGGACTGTGAACTTGAATATCGAGATTTCTTTACAAGAGGAGACTTTGAGCGTGAGGATTGCCTCTTCCTATGAGAAGGTTTATCTTCATTTCTCTTTCTCCTGTCAGAACTCTTGCTACCATCTATCCTATTATTTGCTTTATTTTCACTCTCCCCTCTCCTTTTGTCATTTTTGCGATGACTTTCTCTCTCTGAACCTGAAGATTTGCCTGAACTTGATCTCCTCTTTCTATAAGTTCTCTTGCTGGGTTGATTATCTCTGGTACGTTCTTTATCTGAGGTGCTATAAGCTTTCGGTAATCTATTTTTCTTTCTTTCATCATCAGTACTACTTACTTCCTCTGAAGTTGACAATTTTACTAATGGTTGACGCCCCTTTTTCCCAATTTCAATTTTTTCTTTATCTCTTAAATCAGCTACTAATCGTTTTGGGTTTTCATACTTCGAGAATGCTTTTGGTATATATTCTTTTTCATCTGAATCGTTGGAAGAATCGGATGATGATGTAGTCTTTCTGCCTCTTCTACCCCCCATATTCTCTCCTGCATCACATTCACAAATATTTTGAATATTTTCAACTACTCGAAAGACCAAATTGCAGAGCAACTGTCACTCCTCGTTGGTTGAGAAATTGTAGCTCATGTCCTCAATCTACAATAAAAGAAAATAAGAAAATCTCAGTGTAAGTACAGTACAGGGGCTTTCAAGAAAAGCAAAAAATTAACAAAATTTGTGGTTCTTCCTATGCAGTCTAACAATAATGATATATTTAATTGCTCCCATTCAAATAACATTGGTGGATATTTGAAAAACAATAAGTTAACAATTTAACATAAGGATATTCATAGCTTTTATGGTTGCTATGTTACAAGATTTATATAAAATTTTCATTGTTCGTTATAGCAAGGCCTAAAAATAGAAAATTATGTAAATTAGTTAATTTTTCACCAAGTTTGATGAAAATGTTTCTATTTTCATGTTCTGTAGTATATTTTCTTTCAGTAAAGCTCAGGTCAAATTAAGTTCAATCTATCCATCCATATAGATATTTCATTTCCAAGAAAGTTTTCTTCAAAATTGCACTTGCAACTGGAACAAGAATGAGTATCATTACTGGAAACAATATCTATTGAGAAATTTAAGAAATTCCTATATAGTTTGTTTTAAATAAGCAATAGATCATACACCATAGTGGTCTGTTGGTTCATTACGTGATGTCTATTAATGCTTGATGGGCAGTTTGATCATAAAATCTGGTTAATTACGTGATGTCTATTCATGCACGATGGGCAGTTTGATCATAAAATTTTATTAATTACGTGATGTCTATTCATGCACAATGGGCAGTTTGATCATGAAATCTGGTTAATTACGTAATGTCTATTCATCTAGTTTGATCATGAAATTTGGTTAATTACGTGATGTCTATTCATGCACGATGGGCAGTTTGATCATAAAATCTGGTTAATTACGAGATGTCTATTCATGCACAATGGGCAGTTTGATCATGAAATCTGGTTAATTACGTGATGTCTATTCATGCACGATGGGCAGTTTGATCATGAAATCTGGTTAATTACGTGATGTCTATTCATGCACGATGGGCAGTTTGATCATAAAACCTGGTTAATTACGTGATGTCTATTCATGCACGATAGGCAGTTTGATCATGAGATCTGGTTACTTACGTGACGTCTATTCATGCACGATGGGCAGTTTGATCATGAAATCTGGTTAATTACTTGGCGCTATTCGTGCACAATGGGCAGTTTGATCATGAAATCTGGTTAATTACGTGATGTCTATTCATGCACGATGGGCAGTTTGATCATGAAATCTGCTTAATTACGTGATGTCTATTCATGCACGATGGGCAGTTTGATCATAAAACCTGGTTAATTACGTGATGTCTATTCATGCACGATGGGCAGTTTGATCATGAGATCTGGTTAATTACGTGACGTCTATTCATGCACGATGGGCAGTTTGATCATGAAATCTGGTTAATTACTTGGCGCTATTCATGCACCATGGACAGTTTGATTATGAAAGCTGATTATTGTTTGTTTGTTTAAGGGCTTAACGGCACCACTACAACGAAGGTCAAATTGTGCCTGAGAGGTCAGATCATTCTAGAGGTAGGAAGGAAAGGAAACAGGGGGAGGGGGGGAATGAGAGAAATTTAAGAATAAAGGGTCAGAAAGCTGTGATTGAGTGGGGGAGGTGCATGATTGAAACAAAAACAAAGTAGAGAGGGGGTGGAAGAGGAGAATTAAATATGGTTGTAGAGGGAGGCATGATGAAGGAAGGAGATATTTCTATCCAGAGCATTTTTCTGGAAGAACTTAGCAATTGAGTTGTGAGGAGCGAGGGAAGCTCTGGGAAGGTTGTACAGGGGCAAGCAAGGAGAACGTGATGGTTAATTACCTGATGTCTATTCATGCATGATGGGCAGTTCAATCATGAAAGAAAATGACTGAGGGAGCTTGTGTGAGACATGATACCATGGAAAATCTCAAAAAATCTCAAAAGGATGAAAACAGTGCACCTTTTTCAGCTATAAATACAAAATTACAATGATTTAATACACCTAACAGAATACAAGGATTATAATTAAAGATAACATCTTCTATGAGGCCAACTTTCAAGACCAGAGGTGTCAAAACAAAAAAGTTTAAACATTTTAAAGGCCAAAATGTGATATTCTTGTCCAATTTTATACACTCAACATAACATTTGTGTTGGTTGAGCTAATTACATAGTATTTTGTCACCAATCTAAATCAAATTCTCAACAGTTTTCATAATTGATCGTAACACAGTTTTTCGAAATAGATCATCAACATAATGTGACAATAGCCAATCAGGAACCAGCAAAGTTTAATACAGTGTATAGGGTAACTTTTGATGTCATATATTAGCTGTTGAATATACGTTTCTGCGAGTAGGCCTAATATGCAATTATTAATATGAGTAATATGAAATTAATTCATTGACAATGTGAGTTTATTTAGAGTCACCGTAGTTTGTAAAAGACTTCCATTTTGTTCAAATTAAGTCTTTCTTCAAAATGGCAATTTTCACTGAACAAGTTTCTTACAGATTATCCAAGGTTTGTGGCAAAATTTGACATTTTAAAGGATAAGTTTAGTGGTCAAGCAAATCTATCTTACATCAACAAAGACTTCAAAAGAAACAAAAATAGTGAAGAAATCACTCAAATCTTATTCCGTTAAGTTTAAAGTTTGGTACCATTTGTGTAGACACGACTGAAATCAGACTGGTTGTGATGTCATAGCCTTAGATTCCTCAAAGTCATTATGTATCCTATCATATTTTGACCTGCAATTTTAAGGCTTAAAAACCATGAGAAATGTCAGAAAAGTAGTAAAACTGAATCTACTAATATTTATAATGTACCACCTGAAGAAAGTTTGAGGAAAATTAATTTAAATAGTAAAAGATTTAAATAAACTTTCCTTAAAATACATCAAAAATTGCTAAGAATGTGAGGATGACACCAACTTATCATAGTAGACTTACTACACCAGTCATTTCTACACAGATAAGACAGAGCTTTAAACTGAAATATGTCCTTAACGGAATAAGATATTGGAATGCTTTCTTCACCATTTTGTTTCTTTTAAAGTCCTCTTTCATATAAGATGGACATGCTCAACTTATCCTTTAAGGTAAAATTGAGTTAAAAGTATGTGTCTTATTGAATCTTTGTTATCAAAATAATGCAAGCGAGTATCCTCTAGCTTTGGTGTTGATTTGGCTAACAATTGTAACGCTCCGTTTTAAGCATGGTCTTTTTCATCATGACAGACATTTACTATTTTCTATTGTTTTTAACTAGCTGATGTTTTCTTTTTGCTTTTTCGTTAGTGATCGCTGACATTTATTGATTGGCCCGCCTCACGAAGCTAACAAGGCTTCATATACTGCATACCGAAAAAGTTATGCCTTTCCATATACTGTAACATAGTATCGCAAATGGTTTTATTGCGGAGAAAAATATCACTAAGATTTTAGAGATTTGACACTAGAATTCTAATTGTAAAAACATTTTGTGTACAATTTTAGTACCTAGTTACGTGATTAAGATTTAGAGCATCTGTCATGTCTGTAAGTAGATAATATGAGAAAGTTGTTTTCTTTTTATTTCCGTAGCTACCATATTTAACTTTAAGAACCCAGTGTACACATAACAAATGTCCCATAGTCAATACGTGTGTACAGTGGGTACGTGACTAATAACTAGTGTTGATTAGGCCTATTAACAATAGTATCCTTCAGTGTTAGGCAGGTGAGCCAACTTTCAATACGCGACATGCTGCCGAATCCCAAAACTGTGGACTTTTTTTCTTTTCATGACGGATTAAACCCACACATGAAACATGGATTAGTGAAGCCATTGTACCAACACACATTCCTGCATAACAATAAGAACAATGCCTCATGTTTTTGCGCAGAATATTGCTGGTAATCTTGTTTGAAGGCTCCTCCAACCATGAAGCTAATGCCCCAAGTGAACATAGAATGCCAGTTAATAAACAATAATCTTTTTTCAGTAACGGGATGGGATTTGTGAAGGTCAAGTTCTTAGAATATTAAAAAAAGGACCTGTTATTGCCCGCAATGAAACGAGTTACAAATAATATCGCGATACAACTGACCAACTCACTGCTACAGTACTGTCTGTCTCAGTTGACAATTGCGTTGTGTCAAAATGCGTCTGTTTTTACAACTGGGAAAAAAAAGGGTATAAAATAATTCCCCAAATGCATCTCCTGGCTTTTGATTTTGCAATGATAATGATATTGATCACTCATCAAAAAAAAAATCCAAATATCTTTTAAGTCTGTTTCTTTCATAACGGGAACATTTCAAGAATAGAGAAGTCATAACCAAGTTTTTTAATCATTATTTTTGTGCATGTTGTTTCCTATGTTATGTGTGTGTTTTTCTATTTTTCATGGATTGCTGACCATTCAATGTTTCGTTCAATTTTGAAAATGTTAAACTTTGGTTGTTTTTAGCCTCATTTGTGCGCTGAATTTTTACAGAACAAAATGAAAAAGGGACACCCTTCAAAGTGATTGAAAACATAATCAACTTACTCAATTTTGCCGATTTTATTCCGAAAATAATCCAAACTACTTCCCAATCAAATATCACATCCTTAAAAAATAATGATGAATAACAACAATAATACAATCATGAAATAATAGTCCAAACTTCTCAAAATTCCTTGTCCCGGCCAGGTAACGGCCCTGTGTAAATAAAACATCCTACACCTCTCAAAGTTAGTACTGTACATCCTTGTGAAAATGGCTCTCTTCCTCTTAGTTTAATTTGGTGACAAGATTCGATGATAAAACCAAAACCAAAAGGTTTTGTGGCTCTGATGCTTTTTCCAAATGCTGATTGATTTGTAAGTTTCATATCAAGTGTCATGTCACTGCATATCATGAAATATTTGTTCCATTATATTCATTCATAAGCCATGCAGATCAATAAAAAGGTTGACAACATTAGCATTTGCACAATAACTAACAACATTATCATAGAAAGTATGATGCAAAAATGTGGAATTCATTTTATAAGGGTCTTAACATACTACTCATGCCATACAAGCCGTTAACCCAAACACTGGATTTAAATCCACAAAAGTATTAACGTACTGTGTATGATATACAAGCCGTCAACTCAGTTAAATTCAATTCACCACGAAGCTACGAAGCTAGTGGTTACGCGAGGGGGACTACCGCCGTACTCGGTACGCATCCCTGTTGAGTATCATTGAGTCGCATGGATCTACGATAGCATCAATGTGCTACGTATGTTCTGCGAGACATGTTTACCCAGTTTCTTTCTGTTCACCACAGAGCTACGAAGCTAGTAGCTACATGAGGAGGCTACTGCCGTACTCAGTATGCGTCCCTATCGGGAAAGCTATCGGTAATATGGAACCGCCTGGATCTACGATTGCGTTAACATACCACATGTTATACGGGCCATTACCTCAGTATACTTCTATTCACCAGAGCCACAAAGCTAGTGGCTACGTGTGGGGAACTACTGCAATACTCAGTACACATCCCTGTTGGAATAGCTAAAAGCATAAAGGAGTCATATGGATATGGATCTACAATAGCGTTAACGTACTACGTATGCTATACGAGCCGTTAATCCATTTTCTTCTACAGAGCTACAAAGCTGGTGGCTACATGTAGGGAAACTACCGCCGTACTCAGTACGCATCCCGGTGAGAATAACGACTGCAACACTCTGTAGCTAATGGCTACTGGTATAAGAAGAAATTAGCTCCTGTGAAGCTACACTTCCTATAGACTTTGATCTATTACCGCTTTACCACGCAGCTGTGCTGCTGGTTGGTACACTTCCAGGTTTACCGTACACTGTACATTACCCCGTTTAGATCCCATGGGGCCATGAGGACCCATTCACCAGAGCCATATGGACCCGTAAAGTTTAGGTAAGATACTGTGTGGACCAGTACGGGTAGGGTTAGCTATGGAGCTGTATGGACCGGTAGGCTTTAGCTATGGAGCCGTATGGACTTGTACGGGACCGTGCAATGGACCCGCAAAGCCGCATAACGGACCTGTACGGAGCTGTAAACCCATACTGTGGAGCCGTATGAACCAATAAAGAGCCATTCACTGGATCTGTGCGGACCCATGGAAGTAATCTAGTGGCTCTACAGCAAGCCGTAAAATTACTTGTAACTTTCTTAAGACGCCTCCCCTTCTGGTCCTACCAGTCTCTATACAGAGCCGTGGCCCACAGTTGTGTTATAAGAAGTCACCTACCACTACCCGTGCCCCACCGACTCAGTGGCGTTGAAATGTGGGCACTAGTATTATGTGGCTTATACTAAGTTACGTCGTTAAGACTCAACTCAGCTCCTTAATATAGCTCTGGGAAGGTTGTACAAGGGGCAGGCAAGGAGGACATGGTGGACAGTGAGGGAGCAATGGCAATTATTGCAGAGAGGTGGGAGAGCCAGTAAGGCTAAAGTGGGTGAGATGGGTGTGACCTATTCTAAGGCGAGTAATGTGGACATTGGATGTTGTGGAGTTTGTTATCAATTTGGGAGTCCCATTAGGTTTGCCAGCTATCACGAACAAGGGAAGCCATAAGCGGTTTGATGTCAGAATGGGTTTTAGGGAAGGGGGTAGGGGGAGGCTAAGAGCAAGCTTAGCAGCTGAATCAGCTCTGTCATTGCAGGGGGTGCCAACATGGCTGGTTATCCAGAAAAAAATAATTACTTTTCCTGCAGAGCCAAGCAAAAAGAGTTTGCTAAGTAGGAGGTGGGATGTGGGGTTATCCCAATTGAGGTTAAGTAAAGATGTAAGGACATACCTGGAGTCTAAGAAGATGGCAAAGTGTCTGAGCAGAAAGTACTTAATATAGTTGAGGGCAAGCAGGGATGGCCTTGGCCTCAGCCAAGAAGATGAACAAGTAGTTGGGAAGCGTACTACTGAGGGTGATGTCTTGGATGACGCAAGCAGCAGCTGTCTTGTCGCCTTCCTTACAGCCATCAGTATAGATGAATGTATAGTAGGTCTTTAATTTGGTTGTGAAGGTTGATGAAGAGGTTGGGGTAGGCTTGGGCTTTCTGGTGAGTGGAGAGGTCCAGGTGGATGGAAGGGGGCAGGGTGGCGCAAGAAGGAAAAGTGGGCCAGGAGAAGGTCATGCGGGGTTAATGTCCAGACAATGGAGGTTGGGTTTGATGCGTATGTTGAAGGGAGGGGCTATGGTTTTAGTCCTATCGAAGAGGGTGGAGAAATTGGGATACCTAATTTGGTTGTAGACGGTGTTTTGGAAGTTGGTGAGGGCTCTAAAAGTGTAGGAGAGGCTCGCTTTCTACACCTTAGCAAACAGGGGAGTTCGTTGGCTTCAACGTAAAGGCTGGTGATGGGGGAGGTCTTGTAGGCACACATGCAAAGCTTGAGAGCTTCATTTTAGATGGTGTTAATGTGGTTGAGGTAAGAGTTGTGAGTGGCACAGTAGACAATATTGCCGTTGTCGAGCTTGACGAGAATGATGAGCCTGAAGATTTTGAGGACAGTGTGGGGGTCCGCACTCCAAGTAGCGTTGGAGAGGAGGCAGAGATAGTTGAGGGAGCTATTGCATTTCTGTTTCAGGTTAATGATGTGTTGCCTGTAGGAGAGCTTGGGATCTAAGATTAGATCCAGGAACTTAGTGTGGTCAACTTTTGGAATGCGATTGTCATCGAGCACGAGGTTTGGGTTGGGGTGGAGGTTGTTGAAATGACAAAAGTGCATGCAGACCGTCTTATTATTGGAGAATGTAAACTGTTACTGTTGCACCAGTCTTGCAGCCGGTTGAGGCTGAGCTGGAGAGTAGAAGATGGTGAAGTCATCCATGTAGAGGGCACATTTGATTGATGAGTTTGAAAGTTGGACAAGAAGTATGTTCGGTGGGTTCGGTAATCCCACAATCCATGATCTCTTTGGTGTCATACATGTGGGTTTGGATAGTGGGTTGTTTGTTGGCTAGGTTGGCTTAAGTTTGATGATCTTTTAGGTGTTGGAGTAGGGGACAGGGGAGATCTTAGCAGAGGAAGAAACATTGGAGAGAGAGAGGTGTGGCAGAGATGGCTTGTGTAATTGGTGTGGTTGAGTTGTTGGCAAAAGCAATGGGCTTAGGGCTCAATAAGTCGAGCCAGGTGAGCTTGGTTTGGGCGTAGAGTCACTTTTAGTGGTGTTACGGGGTGGGGTGGTATTGGTGTTTGAGGAGACTGTGCTCGAGTAGGAAAATTTGGTGTGGAGGAAAGTGAGGAATTGCTTTCTGGCTTGCTGCTTGATGGAGCTGGAATTTCAAGTTTTCAGTTTAGTTATCTGTTTTTTCTGAAGCCAGGTGGGGCAGACTTTTAAGGAGGGGTGCTTGGCTGGGTAAATACCGTTGCAATTGCTGCAGTGTGGGGTGTTGGTGCAAGAGACGGGTTTTTTTTGTAATGCTTTTATGCTTGTTTTGGCAAAAAAGTTTTTCCTAATCGGACCTCCAAAGTTTCTGTCCCTCGTGATGCACTTGTCAATTGTGTGACTCACCCCTACAACCTAGACAAGGTGAGTCATTGCACCAAAGTGGGTAGACAAACCATGTACATTGACTGACAATTTTTGTGAAATGACTTACCCCAAATCAATCACCTCTGTACAAAGTCAATGGGTCTGTAAATTAAAGTAAATTAACCTCAGTCACTTTGGTGACTGACAATTTGATACAATGACATACATGTGAGTCACTATTTCATATGTAAATGAATCACCTTTGACTGACATTGCCAGGGGTAGTAGGGGTTAGTCATACAACTGACAAGTGCATAATTGTTTATGTTGACTTCATATTACTTCTATGGTTGCCGTACAGCTGATTAGCTAACAACTCATGTACGTTTAAATAGATTCAGATAACAAGTATACATTTTTAATCAAACTTTGACCTCATGAATAATTTAAAAAAATTAGTTCTGCTCTTAAAGTAATGGCTGAGTAGCCGTTTGCATCACGAACAGAAGACTAACAGAAAATAGATCAATCCTACCATTTCCAAGTTTTAAATGGCAGGATTTTGTGGATAAACAGTAGGACTACATCTGTGGTAAACCTGGTGATAAAAGATTTTTAATATTTTAGTGAAAAATATTTTTGACAAGGAAGTTGAGTAAAGGTGAAGAAAGCTCCCAGAAAAAAAATTGAGATATATACCAGCATGCATTGCAAAAACCATAACCTTTGTGCAGCCTCAGATCGGTAAACAACAGCAATCACACAACGTCAGCATACAGAAACTGGTTAAAGTGAAAGAGATTACGGCCAAACGATGGTAGGCCTAAATAACTAAGCTAGGCCTACCCTTGGTCATAAAACTATTAAAAATAAACATAAAACTTTATGAGAAACAACATGGAAAATTCAAAACACTTTTAAAGACTAAAAACTTCTAAAAAGGGCTTTAAAAAGTACAATCCAGGGGTGATAGGCGACAGACCTAAAGTTACCATCATCACTCGAGTGTCAGCCATTGGCTTAGCCTAATAAACGTCAGTGCCAGCATAGCCATGGCTAGTACGAATCTTCATACTCCAACTCCTTTGCTCTGAATCTTTGATTTAAAGTATGAATGATTACATACATAAAAAAATTTACACGCCAAAGCAAAGTCAATGGGCTTCAACGTGATTTCGAAAAAAGTGGCCAAGAAATTCTGGGCAACTTGATTTTCGGTATGAAGACTTCCATACTTTAATCTAAAAATCAGCACACGGAAACTTGAATTTGTATTACACCTTGTAAATATCGTAATAACTCTATTGCTTTCCTAAAGGTTTACACATTTTGCGTTCGAAGATAAAGTTTCGACACATTTTCTGCGTACATCTTCACAAAAATGTAACACGCATGTACAGTAAGCATTATTTCCAACCAATAAGAAAATAGAATGCTTGGTTGCGTAAAAAAAAAATTGACATATTTTGAGGGCATATCTGCATCCTCTGTGCAGCCTTGAGCGTATGAACACTCCAGTCTGTATCCTACTTGTGTGTTACTTATGTACAACACGTTCAATTTGTATACAAAAGAACGCGAGTGTTAAAGGAATATGCCCATGGTTTTTTGTAAAATTTTATTTGGAAGAATATACTTTTAGGGCCAATTTAGTACAAAAATCAGGTTGATATCATATTCCGTTCAGAGATATGGATTTTTAAAGATTTCCCAAGTGCATTTTAAAGTTTTTGTACAGTATGATGAATTCGTGTTTGATGATGTCATAGAGACAATTCCATTGCAAATGTTTATGTATTTCTTTGAATGTTAATTGGTTGTTTCTGTATGATTAGAAACAATTCTGCATGATTACAAACAAAGTTATTGTTGAAGTAGGGTATATTTGGCAATGTATATAATTAGCTAACTTTCATCAATTTATTTTTCTAGCAGATTTTACTAATAAAAAAAGATAATAGATTTGAATGAATTATATAAACTTTGTGAGATAATGTGTTGCTGTAATGTCATACTGTCATACATATTCATTTATTGGCATTTTTTGTGAACCTTAGAATTTGAATATCTCCTGGTAGGAATAACATATCAACATGATTTTTGTACTAAATTGTTTTTTATATTTTTCTCTTTTTTATGAAAGGTTACAAAAAATAAAATATTCCTTCAAGGTAATCCAATTTGAATAATTACAATAGTGTGCAACAATGCAATTATCGTGTCTTGTAATGAATGCGCATGGTAATTTTTTTTGTATCTGTGCCTGTTTTTGCCCCTCCTCTTTTCAAATTGTACGTGTGTATGCAACATTAGTTGCAATGCTATCGTCCTTTTTACAAGTCACTGAATTCCATCCAGAAAATTGACCATTTTTACCCATTTTCACAAAGAATTTGGGAAATCTACAAAAACGTAATTTAAAAAAATTTGTTCAGCTTTATTCTGTATGGTTACATTAGGCAAAAGTTAAGGGTGTCGTATTAAAGGATTAGTTCAGTGGTCAGGCATGTTCATCTTATTTAAAAAGGACTTCAAAAGAAACAAAATGGTGAAGAAAGCATTCAAAAATCTTATTCCGTTAAGAAAATATTCAAGTTTAAGGTTTGGTATCATTTATGTAGAAACGACTAAAATCAGACTAGTTGTGACGTCAGACCCTCAGATTCCTCAAAGTTTTTATGTATTTTAAAGAAAGTTTATTTAAATTTTTTCACTATTTAAATTAATTTTCTTCAAACTTTCTTCAAGTGATATATTATAAATACCCTTCCTAGATTGTTTTTATACATTTTAGACATATCCGATGGTTTATAAGCCACAAAATTGCAGGACAAAATATGATAGAATACATAAAGACTTTGAGGAACCGGAGTCTATGACATCACAAATAGTCATAGCCAATGTGTACATTACACATTGTCTATATACTTAATTGTCTATTCTTTGTTAAAAAACAAACAAATCCCCACAATCGTGAAATTAGATGGTACAAAAATGAGCCTTTTAAATGAAGAGGGTCGAGAGTCGTGGTAAATCAACTTTCAGCCCCCTCTCCCCAAGAACAAATTTGTTCCTATGCCATTGTGTGCATGCACAAATAAAATGTAATACGTTTCTAAATTAGCGAGTGCAAACTTTTTAATATATTAGCCTCGTGGCACGTATGTACGCATATGGCGTTATACGCGTTAGAATTGCAAGGATCAAACATTGCAATCCAATTCCTGTGCTTTATATCTCTCTCTCTCTAGGTGCCGAGTCTGGAACAGACATTGACGATCATGACACACCAGTCACTTCTGTTTAGAGCTAAATGCATAAATTTATTGTTACTTAGGCTGTTGTTGGTTGCCCAGTTGTTTAAGCTTTGGACATATTTAACTCGCTGCCTTCCTCCGTTTCTTTTGCTCTCAATTTTCCCACATACTGCAAGCTGTTCCAACCCACCCTCCCGATAAACATGCCCTAAAAGATTATATCTGTCTCCTTTTGATGGCATTGAGTAGAGACCTGTCCATGCCTGAAGCTATCAGGACATCATCATTTGTTTTCCTTTCTGTCCAAGATATTTTCAACATTCTCCTAATGAACCACATTTCCATAGTTCTAATCTTTTCTTGATATCACTGGTAATTGTCCAGCATTCACAGCCATAGAGAAGAGAAGACCATACATATGCCATCAAGACACTGACTTTCGTATCCATTCCAATATTTCTGTTCTTCAGAATTGGATTCAATTTTTTAAACATGTCTTTGGCAATTGCAATGTGTTTTCTAACTTCTTTAATGCACCGACTATCTGATGTTAGTGTGTAGCCCAAGTACTTAAACTGTTGTAATTGTTTAATTATTTCTCCTTGGCTTTGTATACTACATAATGGGTTTATGACTTTTTTTAAAAACACCATACATTCTGTTTTCTTTACATTTAGAGACAGTCCGGCAACGGAGTCCTTTCTTTTCACTTTCCTCTACAACTTTATCCAGAAGAAACTGCAGTTTTTCATCTGACTCTGCTATAAGTACCATGTCATCTGCATAGCGTAGGTTATTCATATTATAGCCGCCAACTTTCAGCCCCTCAAGACTGTCAATGTTACAAAGTATTGTTTCACTGTAAATGTTAAAAAGATCTGGTGACAAAACACACCCCTGCCTGATTCTTCTTCGGATTACCTTAAATTCACTGTAATCTCCTTCAAATCTTATTGCTGCTTCCTGGTCCCAGTATACGTTTCTTATAACTCTTAGGTCTTTTCCGTCAATGTTTAAATTACTGGGTATTTCAAAGAGATCTTCATGTTTGACTTTGTGAAAGGCTTTGGAATAATCAATGAAACATAAATATAAATCTTTTGTACTTCTATGTACCTTTCCATGATCATTGATAGTGTAAATATTGCATTCCTAGTGCCTTTGTCTACAACCAAACTAAATTGTGTTTCTGAAATTTCTGGCCAGATACTATTTCTCATCCTGTACATTAGAACACGAAGCAAGACCTTGGTGATATGGCTTATCAAGCTAATGGTCCTGTGTAGTTCCCATTCTGTTGCACCTGGTTTATTGGGGAAGGTTATGAAGAAAGATTTGCTCATATCTGGTGGTATCTTTCCTGTATCATATATCATATTTAAAAGCCTATTTACAGTTTTAATGCCTACACCATCAAGAGCCACAAAAACATCAATTGGCATTTTGTCAGGTCCTGATGCTTTGCCAAGTTTCATGTTACTGATGGCTCTTTGCACTTCCTCCTTTAGTATTAGTGGGCCCTCCATGTTCTTTTTAATGGTAGGTTTTTCTCCTCTGCTTTATATACTCCCGTGAAAAACACCAGTGAAATTTTCTCGCCGGTGTTGACCTGTCTTTAACTTGTGTATAGGCCTACTCCACATGTCTGCAGCCGGATTTTAGTTGTGTGTAGGTTGTGCGCAGATGCCGTTTAAATGAGCTAACAAATATTCATTTTTATTTCAAATGTGGGCGATTTCAAAAATTATACACAAGGGAAATATCCACCATATATGGAAAATCTAATAAATAACTGAATAAACATTTAATTGACTTCGGCAAGGGGTACAATTTAAAGCAGATTTATATCATTCTGCAGTGAAATCTGACTCGAAATGAATTTTAGCAGTATAAAATTGTAAAATGTGCGAAATTTGGGTGATATTTGGGTGACAATGCCATAAGGTTTCACAAAAAAAGTCATTGTTTCAAAGTTTCCCTGGATGAAAGACATACATTGAGCATAACTTTAACATGTCAATAACACAACTGTGTGACAGGCCTCTCAATTCGATTGGCCTATTTCACAACATTACACTGATGCATAAGCACACATTTTCATCGCGCAATAGGCTAAGCTTAAAAAAAATCCGGAGGTCAGACTTGTTTCTGTGCAGTAAGTTTATGCAGTTTTTTTTTCCATTATCAAATCATTATCATTAAAATTTTCAATAGATATTTGTCAAAAAATTTACTGGCTAGAGAGGCGTTATAAGTCTTAAACTCAAAGTCAACTCTCAAGGTTAAGGTTTGACCTATTTATGTATTGAACTTGAACCAATGCTACAACACACAGACAGATTCAGATGATAGTAAAATGTGCACAATTATTTAAAGTCCCAAAATATAATGGTACTACTAAGTTACTGTAACTTTATTGCAATCGAACATATTTAAAATTAAATAACATAACTTAAGCCATGGCACACAACTCTTGTTTTGTTAATATTTGGAAAAACAATATTAATTTATTAATAAGTCTTAATATTTTTTGCCATTTAACTTGGACATCAGTCGTTCTTATTACACATGACCTGAAGCTGCTGGGGCAATGTCCAATGATACGTTCAATTAGGATGGTGGAAGTAATGTATTTTTAAAAGTAAAGAAATTTTTGTGCTTCATTTTAAGATTAAAAGCAATGATTGTTGTGCGTATTTGATCAAACAAATAAATCTTATAATTAAATGTGCCAAGAAAGAGTGAAAAGAAGGATCTATCATTGGCTGTAACTTGGCCTTGGTCGCCATGTCGGTCAACACCAATTGGTGAAAGATTCCAAATTTACCAGAAGTTTGATTCACTACTAGATAATAGTAAAGGGATGTTGGGATGTAAATATTTAAACAATTTAAGTCCCTTTGTAATTTAACACAGGTTCCAATTAACTTATTGTTGTAATTGTTTTCTTTCGAGTACTCCACTTTGATTCAAACTTTCAGCCTGTATGCATCAGATTTACATTCATACTCGTTGTATCATGGTAAAGATAGCTGACTGGTAGATGTCATGTTGTACAGTAATTATTTATCATTAGTCATTTATATTGCAAAATAGATTGAGATTTAAAAGAGAATGAATGAAAGAGAAATCCTAATCAGAAGCAGGATGATGCAGGTTACAGGTCACTCACATGGTAAAAGGAATGGTCTTTAGAGACTGTTCTTAAGATGAGCAGCAGATATGAGCAGAGAAAAGAAAGAGCAAAATAAACATAGTACATAAAGAGTGGGAGTGATGATAAGTACATTGGCTTAGTATGAGCAGTTGAATATTATATGTGGTTGGAGAGCTATGACCAACAGAGCTTCAACAGCACAAGGCAAAGGATAGGTATAAATAGGTACAATCCAAAATTTGCAATTCATATGCCTCTTTAAGGTTTATAGGCTATACAGAGGATAATTTGCAGAGGTAATTTGATGAAAATAGAAAATACTTAGATCGCATTGTTTATTCAATAGTGGTATGCGATAAACATTTGATTTATTTTCTTGAAATACATTTTCTAATTGATATTATGGATGCTAAGAAGAATAAAGGGAAGGTGCCAAGGGGCACTGTTTTCTTCCACTCACAGCCTCTCTTAGCACTTGTTGCAAAGCGATCAGGTGTATAGTATATGATGCTACCATGAATGTAGCCTGTCAATGTATCAGTGATTTGATATTTGAAAAAAACAAAAACCAAGTAAAAGTTCAATACAAATTTTAATAACTTACTGTATTATTTCAAAAACTGTATTTTATTTTTTAATTTGCAGATAAAACAGATGGAATCAATTAATCGGTGTGGAAGCTTCTTTCACCAATTTTCTCAAGGGTACACCATGTCAAGCAATATGATATCCAACATGGAAGATGGCCTTGCATTAGCACACAGCCTGCACGTATCCATTTGCATAGCACGTGCATTATCTCAGATATGCTCTAGCCTTTAGGCTCATATATTAATGTATAATTACAGGAAAGAATTTCATGTACATTTAAGCTCTAGGCACCAGCGGCAATCCTTAGGACAACATCAGTAGATGTTACCAATTTCATGGACACTTTACGAACAAAATACTTGATGAACTAAAATGAGCCCCTTGACTACCCGCCCCTAAACCCCCCCATGATTGTACCTATATGTTAGTAACCAAGGCTATGAAATATATGCCCTGGTATATACATGTACAGTAGGTCTAATTCCTAGCAGCCATTATACCAGACCTGCCAACCTTTAGGATCACTAAACTGTATTCTGGAACTACAAAAGTTTTATTTTTGATAAAAAAAACTGTTCTCTTCAAACAAAATGTACAAAACAAAGGTTTACTGTGGCTAAAAAAAGATTACCACGGTACTTTCAGTTTCTCTTATGGTACGTGGCAGTTGCCTTTTTGCATTTCTGGAGTGCTTCATTTTTTAATATACGTTGATGGGATGGAATCCCTGCTGCTTGCCAATAGATCTTGCTAGTTAAACAGTCTAATAGAAGTGGAGTACTTAAACTTGATCAGAGCTCTGTTGCAGGTAGGTTGCCTTATGCATAATTAACTTGTAATCTACACTTTTTGGCGACAGACGAAAATGGTTATAAATCGCATTCTGAATCTGAATCTAAATCGGTTAAGTCGGCAAAAATCCTTCAAGAGGACATGAACGCCAACCGAGCATAAAAAGTATGAGTAAAAAAAAAAAACAATTCAAAAAAAAAAAAATTATGTTGCCAAAAAACCTACAATCGTATTCTCAACATTTTTCTGTATTAAATACAGCAAAATCGTACTAGTTGGCAGGTCTGTTATACTACTGTATATTCACAAAAAGCATAGAAATAAGATATAAGATTTGTGGCACAAAAATCTTCATGAAATGATGCAAACCTTTGAATGCTGTAGCTTCACGTCCACAGACTTTCAGTTACACATACCCCAGGTGTGTAGAAAACAGCATGGAAGGATACATAAAAACGTGTCAAATTCCATCGTCTTTTAGGCCCTCATAATAACTAAAATCGCAGAGCATCCAGGACTTTGCCCCCTGGACCCCCACCGGGGCTTTGCCCTTAAGCGGGCCCCTGGACCCCACGCCGATTATCTTGCGCGTGCGATTATCACGCGCGTGGTAAAAAAGGAAAGTAGAACGTCATCATTTTGTGATTCGATCCCCTTTTATATTCTCTGGTGACACCTATGTACATAAAACAATTGGCTTTATTTGATGATCCTTATTGGCTGGTAGAGCACTTCCCCAGATGGGAATGTCATAGGTTCAAACACTGGCTGGTTCATACCAAAGTGTCTTTATATCTCTTGATGTCAAGGTTCATATCAAAGTGTCTTCATATCTCTTGATATCAAAGACATTGGACAAGGGTAGAAATTGCCCACTAGTCCGAAAGTTCAATAGTCGGAAAAAAAAGTCTCACTAGTCCAATAGTGCGAAGGATTTCTCGTTTGAAGGTTCACTAGTCTGAAGGCCCAACAGGTCAAAGCTTAGGGTACACCTTCGAATTATTGAACCTTCGGACTATTGGGCCTTCAGACTATTGGGCTTTCGGTCTAGTGAATCTTTTGACTAGTGAACCTTCAGACTATTGGACCTTCAGACTAGTTGAATGGCACCATAAGCTCATCCTGGAATCCAGTTGAAGACAAAATAGAGCTGATTAAGCACTGCAGTGCTTGTTGCTACATTTTGTTTACGTTAATGCACTTAAATGTCCTTAAATTTTATGTGCCTTTAGTGATTTGTTACTGAATGTCGAGAGTGAGCACACTTTGTAAATTTTGCTTGGTATCATAACTTTTTGAGTTTTGCTTGCTTTAAATCTAGGAACATACTCGTTTCATTCTACGACTGATCAGAATAAAGTTCATTACAAATGGAATCTCGTGTATATCTTGATGAGAGAGCTGCATCTGAGAGCTAGAAAATTGGTTTTAGAACAGGGACTTGTATGAATAACAAAATTGGTTGTGTAAATCAGGTAATTTCTATGCATAAATGGTAAGGCATAGGGGGCATGAGTAAGTGGGCACTATGGCTTAAAATGTGTAATTATCATCCAGCAGAATGTGTGGTAAAATGCATTGGGGTACACTTATGGTGCATGTAAAGTGATTCCACCCTCCCTCTTTGTGTTAGTAACTTATCATTATCCCTGAAAATTTTTGTGGGCTAGTAACCGTTGCATAACCAGCATGTAAAAAGGGCCCGACTGATAGTTTGGCAAAAATGCATTAATACAATTAGTAAATAATGATATGTCATACCGGGGGTGGTCAATGATCCCAAGGGGGAGGGAAACAAACAAATATCATGCTACAAAAGTATGCGTCTTACCTCGGGTCACTTTCAATAATCATTTTATGGACGAATATGCTTATACCACTTCCTTCACTTTAGATCATTTTTATTTTCTTAACCTAAAACATAAGCAATTCTTTAAGATACTTTTGCTGAAACTCCCATTAATATGTGTTAGGATGATGCATATCTTTACAATAATTTTTTTGATTTTGACCTTTATAATTTCTATTTATGTTACAATGTTCATTCCCTTGTCCCTAAGTAACACTACAAATTGCAACCATAAAGGTACTTACAGTGTTATGATGTATAGGAAAAACATCAAATTCTGTTGATTTTCGTTTCTTTCCCAGGAGGACTCTCACACCAGGACATGAAACTCATAACAATTTCATAGAAAATACCTTTGAAATCTACTCCTTAAAAAATAAGTTCAAAAATTACCTCAGCAGGAGAAACAGCAGTAAAATTTGATCCTACTCTGAAGACTGATAGACTATCCTCTTTTTTACCAGTCCATTGCTTGCTAGCTGTGTCAATTCATTGACATTGCTAACTAATTTAAGAAGAAATAATAATTGATATATTTTTGTTACACAATACTTAACCCCCAATTTCTAATTAATTGATGCTATAATGCAAATAAAGGGATTTAGCCAAATTTTGTTACTAAAGAAAACAACTGGAATGTCAATCTTAATTGGCCTTTTGTCTTCAAAAAAATGTTTAAAATTGTTGTTTCTCAGTCTAATAAGAAATTTGGATTTTAAAAGGAAATAATCTTGCAAGTTTGAAGAGTTTCATGACCAAGTTTGTCATCAATTATAAAAAAGAGGCAACAATCTACGATTGTTGTGTCATTCTTATACACCATTACCATAGTACCCCAAGGCATTGTGCTACTTTTTAAGTGCTATATGCATAAAATTATGCCTGTATTCAAGAACCTGCCATATTTGTTCTGCTAATCGAATTGATACGGCATTTGCTACTTTGCAGAGAAAGTACAGTATGTCTTAGTTAAATACAAATGTTGATCGTTTTCGGAAAACTTTTAAAATATGTAATAAAATGAACGTTATTTCAGGGGTTTTCAAAAAGCTCCAAATCTAGTGTTTCGCGATTGTTGCACTGAAATCTGCATGCCTATTTGCGAGTGAGAGAAATTACTTTCGGTTTACTTAAAATCATATTTAAATGGATCTGGAATGTAGAGTATTTTTTCTCTTACTCGCAATACGGGTAATTTACATATTTATTCCTGTTTTCCGCAAATTTGTGGCATATTTCGGGATATTTCGTACTCGGCTAATGCAGCAATGAATGTAAACAACTAATTAGCAATTAGTCCCTATTCTTGAGGTTGGACATTCGGGAATGTTGTGGTGCACGGCCATGTAACAAGGCTTTTTTGGCAATGTCAAATTTAAGTCAAAATGACTGTTTGTTTTTTTTCCTAGGGGAAAACAAACAGTCAGTTATCATTGCAGTCAATGGAAGAAAAACATATTTTTTGTCATTTTTCAACAAATACTGGACAGAATTCATTTTTCTTCGAATATGATGTGTATTAGATAACTTAATAACAGTTTCCAACATATATCAGTACCATTAATTTCACTGTAATCATAAAAAATAATATCCCATTGACTGTAATGATAGTTTTCCTCCAACTTGGTAAAACCGTACTAAGCTCGTTCACAGTTACGTCGGCTCCGACCATGAGAATGCGTTATAAATATTCAGTTACGCATGCATGCACAGCGCTGTAAACTAAAATCCCACTATGGCAATGTATGCTAAACATACACGCGACTCGCGTAATCATGACAATGCTTAGCGTAGACAATTAAGTTCTAGGCCTAGCCTACGCAGGAATTTCACTGTAAATTACAGAAACCATGGAGCCAAAACTTCAAGAAAATAATGTTTTTGACACATTTCTGGCAATAAGCTTTACTCAGTGATAATCACTGATGTCATCATTTGATTCGGGATCGTTATCTTAATACGGAGGACTAAGTTTTTCGTGTTTACAAGGTAAGGAAATAAGTTGGTAGCCATCGGAGTAAAAGTTCTGAATCTAAATAGGTTAAGTCAGCAAAAATCCTTCTAGAGACATGAACGCCAACTGAGTGTAGCAAAAGTATGACAAAAAATGATAATAATAATAATAAAAGAAAAAATTAAATACAAAATCAATTAACAAGCTTAGCAACTTTAGCTTTGAAACAGTTTAGACTAGGTGCATGTACTTGTTGTAGCAAGTTGTTTCGGTGATGTTCCGTTGCATTTATGGCCCATACTCCATAGGCCTAGCGCTGGCTCACTAAGCCAGGGCAAGCGCATTGTTTAATCAAAGCTCAGACCAGAGACTAAACCAGGGCAAAAACGAGAAGTCTTGAAATAATACCTGAAAACGCATTAAGAAACTTTGGTTACCAAAATAGGCCTAGAATCGAAATATTCCAAGTTAAATCCAGTTGGCGTTCTTGTCTGACCATCCAGCGTCCGCAACCGGGATTTGATAATATATCCGACAGTACAGTCAGACAGTAGCCTACATGCATTCGTCCAAAGCGTATGTAAAATTATTATCTTGACAATTTTTATCTATTTAGATTAATATATGGAAATAAAACTCCTTTTAATCCAATAAATATAGTTTTTATATATTTTTTAACTAAATTTTTATAATTTATTTTCAAAACAAGGAATTTTTTTTTCTTCTATAAAGTTTTATGGATATTTATCTAAATGTGATTTCAGGCTTGTGCTTTTGTAGAAACAGGTGGGTGTACTAAAGTTATACACAATTGACAAATCAGCAATATTGTTTTTTGTTTTTTTTTTTTAAAAGCCAGTGATCAGCAAACAAGTGTCCCAAGCTAGACACGCTTTGTTTGCCCTCCTATCCAAAGCAGCCAAACTAAATCTTTCCATTAATGTTACATGTAATCTTTTTGATAAGCTTGTCCTATCTATCCTTCTTTATGGTTGTGAGGCATTGGAAAAATGATCATGTTGAAGTTTTTTGTAACAACTTTCTTAGAAGGTTAATAAGCTGACTGCCAACTGTATCTTATATGGTAAGGTTGGAAAATTACACAAGCGCTACACAATGTCGAAATTGAACTTTCTTCTGTTGACTGGGGACCTCTGTTTTATGAGACTGATGCAGATGTTGCTTATAATTTATTTGTTGTTAATGTTCACCATATCATATCTAAGCATTGTATAAGTTGTTAAAGGAAATGAAGGAAAATTCTCAAACGGCTTCAATCTCCATGGATAATACCAGGTATTTTAAGATCTATTTCCAAAAGGAATAAGCTTTATAAGAATTATTTTTTTATACCTCCATTATTAATAAGTGCAGGTACACCCACATATGAGAATGTTTACCCTTAAAACGCGCATAAGAAATAAATTTGCGGAACTAGCTGTGATGTCTTACGGAAAACTATAAATAAGCTTGGGACTTGGGATTGTACCATTATTACGAGGGTTGGTTTTAAGAACGAAGTCTTAAAAGTATATTTAAGGATATATTGAACAGATATTAATTCATACAAAAAGTTGAATAAATAGCATAGTTCTTCATTGTTGGTATCATAATCATGCAACCTAACGTTGTCGTTATTCCTCGCTCTTGCACTTCTTCGTTCCTGATTGTTGTCGATAATATTTCAGCCAAATAATGTTTTAATTTATGATGAATGCAGTCATATAATAAGAAATATATCTCAGTGTAACAAAATAAACAATAAAACTGTTAAAATGGAAGAAAATTAGCCAAAATCTGACACTGGAAAACCTTATTCGCCTCTTCACAGCATGTTTACAGTACACAAACAACAGTCCACGCGGCTAAACGTCAGAATTAAAATAAAGGGATATTAAGCGGACGCGAAATGTTTACTCTCATCGCTTTGTATTTGTTGGAAAGTACGGGCCCTTTTTTGTCGACGACAACGATTGACACACAATTACAATGACGGGGTTGTCACCTGCATATTTGGTTATCAGGTTATGATAGTAACAATGCTATCACGAAACGCTTAATACGACCCGGACGAGAACACAGGTACGACGTACGGACAGACATAACATCGACTGACAACCAAGTCAATGTCCACGGCCTTTGATGCCCAGTTGTGGTGCACTGGCAAAAAATTGTTGTACCAATCGCCGACGACGACGAGTGAACACACAATTACAATGACGGGGTTGTCGCCTGCGTATTCGGTTATGATAGTAACAATGCTATCACGAAACGCTTAATACGACCCGGACAAGAACACAGGTACGACGTACGGACAGACATAACATCGACAACCAAATCAATGTCCACGGCCTTTGATAACCAGTTGTGGTACACTGGCGTGTCTACCCAACCCAGGTTTGAACCGCTACACCACAGGGACCTCGACGGGTGTCGCCTCTGGTTAGATAGTAACAGGCTATGATAACGACGCTATGGACCACATAACATCGAGGCGTCAGATATTGTACCAATCACGTTGACAATCACGTTGAATTTTATATATATACATATGGTAAACAAAGGTCAAAGCGGCGATAACCTTGTAATTTTGCTTGCGCTCTCATTGAAAAACAAGAAAATCATATTTTAGCTTACAAAGTACGGTACTTTTTTTGAATGAAAATGGTCTCAAACGATAGATTATGAATTCTCTATACCGTTTGAAATGGAACAAAATATTTAGAGACTCTTTAGTTATAACGCTTGAAGTGCAAAATATGCATTAGAAATTGCTCTGCTTAAAACCAGGAACATCTTAACCTGCCCTCGAATAGAGCAGGGCCGGTGGAAGAAAAAGTTTTATATTTCTTTGTTTCCCAAACCACAAAACTGTATACAGTTTAACCTTTTTCAAGGCTCCTTCAAGATAGCAACTACTCCCACTGGTGTTACATTGGTAATTTTAGTGACACACATCTGAATATAATGGCAATCCTTTATCATATAGGCCTAAGTAGTAACCCTAATCAATGCTAGCATTGTTTGTCTTTGCTGCTGGGGAAAGGTGAAATGAACTATGAACATAGAACTATTTATGCCTCAATGTTACGATGCAAAGTTAATCTTGTGGAATCATGTAGTTAATTTGTTGATTCAAAATTGCAGGCCAAATTTTAAACAGTGCCTCTACTAATGTGTGCGATTTTTTAGAGCGTTTTGTACAGTTAAGGTGATTATCGCAAGCGTATGAAACAAACATTCCCATTAACAATAAGCTCATTAACATTATCAGATTGGTTAAAAAGATGCATTTTGAAAAATGTTTTGATGACAATAAAAACAAAAGCATTTTGAAAATGTTTTGATGACAATAAAAACAACCTAAAGAAAAATTGGGATATCATTGATAAAATTCTTGGTCGTACTTCAACCGAAACTCCTATTGATAAAATTAAAGATAATGACAATTATATAAGCGATACACATGTAATGGCTGACACATTTAAAATTATTTTGTTGATATAGGTAGAAATCTTGAAAGTATAATCCCCACATGTAATTCAAATTTTCGTGATTTTCTCCCTGATGCAAACCCAACATCTTTTTTTTCTATCACCAACTAACTGCTCAGAAATTATTGACTTAATACAGATATAAAAAAGGTTTTTGTGGTTTTGATGATATTTCTGTTAATTTTCTACAAGACAATCGTTTCGCTTTAGCAGTTCCTCTTATGTTCTTTAATTTATCAATTTCTACTGGTGTTGTACCCCACTAATTCGTTCCAAAGAAACTAAAGTAAGTCCGATATTTAAAGATGGTGATTGTTAATATGTTTTTAAGTATAGACCCATCTCAGTACTTTTATCTTTATCTAAAATTCTAGAACGTATTATTTAATCACTATGGTACTAATTTCTAATTTTGTAAAGTCCGCTCTACTACTATGGCAGCTTTAGATGTCACTTAATATATTTTAAATGGTTTTATCAAAGTACTCATTAGGTATATTTTTGGACTTATTGAAAGCCTTTGATACTGTCAATCATCACATTATTTTTGTTTAATTGTATTATCACGGTATTAGAGGAGTGGCCTACAATCTGGTTTGTTAGTTACTTATCAAACAGACATCAGCTTGTATCCATTGGTAATTATTCATATTATCGTAATTTAAATTGTGCTGTGCCCCAGGGGTCAATCCTTGGGCCTTTATTATTTTTGCTATATGTAAATGATATTACCTATTCTTCACATCTTTTACACTTTACACTTTTTGCTGATGATACTAGTATTTTGTATAAGCACAAAAATTTTGATATTGTCATTTCAGTCATCAATTCTGAAATAAAAATGTTGCTAATTGGTTTATAAGTTATTTTTAAATATCAGCAAAACTTGGTTGTTCATCCCCATCATAAGAATATGAATGATATTGATATATCGATTGATAATTCCCAAATCAAACGTGTTGATGCCATCAAATCAAATTTTTAGGTTTATACATCGACCCTTTATTCAATTGGTTTCTCATATTAATTAGATTAAGACATCTATTTCTAAAATAATTGGGGATTTCTATCAAATTAAAGAGTTTGTACCTAGTTACATCCTTCAAAATGTATATAATACTCTTATTCTTCCTTATTTAAGCTATTGCAATGTAGTATGGGGTAATGCTCACCCTTCTTATCTAAATCAATTATTCATACTTCAGAAAAAGGCTGTTCGTATTATCACATAATCAAGTTTTCAAGCACATAAATCCCCTCTTTTTACCAGATTATTTTTCTAAATATTTTTGATATCCACAGACACCAATGTACTCATTTTTAAATTTTTTAAACAACAATTATATTGTCAATGATTATCTTTCTTTTGCTCATAATATACATTCCCACAATACCAGGTCCTCCTAGCATTTATTTTCTCTAACCATACATTCTGTCCTTTTCAAACGCTTCCGACATTTTTAGTTCTAGAATCAAATATGCGATTCAATAAAATTAAAAACACATAAAATCTGTAAAATTATTTCTTGACAAGTTAAAAAAATTACTTATCTCTAAATATGACCAACTCTAGTTTACCCTTATTTATTTTTATCTCCATTTAGTTTATGTTTTTAATTGACGTCTTATCTTTTTTTACCCAACCACAAATTAGGCGGGGAAGGGAAGGGTGGGAGTTCCCCTTTTCCTCCTATTATCACTATTTCACTTTTCTATACATTTCCTTCGTATTTATTTAATCTAAGTTACGGTGGGTTTCTTGTAAAATCTCCGGCTTCTAAGCCCTTCCACCATTTTCTCATAATTATTGTCTTATTGTAAATATTGTAATATATGCATGAAATGGAAAATAATAAATCAAATTAAATCAAAATACAAATTATATAACACCGTTGAAAAAAGACTAAATAACTCCTGAAGTAAATTTGTTACTGGTATCCATTCAAAATTTTCGTATAGGCTTTACAGTTGAATGAAAACCATAATGCTGAATCTTTAACCAACGATTATAAATCATTGTGGATATGCAAAGCTAAAGGTATTCCAGATTGCTGTGGCTTAAGTTTCATTTGGCAGGCACAGAGTAATCACAATTTAAATTAACACCCTTAATCGTTATGGACCTTCAGGACTGGTCTAGTGATGTGAACAGCAATAGCCTTGGTTACAATTACAGAAATCTTAAAAAAATCTTAATTTTGAACGTTATCTACTACAGTTAAATTACAATGACAGATAATCCATGACGATATTGAGATGTGGAAATGTTAAATTGCCAAGTAACCAGAAAATAATTCACCATGGCGACAATGATAAAACATGTAACCTATGTCAAAATGATATATTAGGTGATGAATTCCATTACTCGTTTGTATAATCATCTAGAAACTGAAAGAACCAAATATCTTAACAGTTACTTCCACAAACATCGAAACAATTAAAATGTCAAAATTATTCAGCTTATTTGATAACTTCTATATTTGTATTTTAATTGTAAAGCGCAGCCGAAAACCATGTTATGGCATGAAACAATTAAAATGTCAAAATTATTCAATGCTATTGATAAATTTAAAGTAAAAATTAGTGATTATGGAGAACTTTATGTGAATTTTATCCGTCCGTTGACTTCATTCCTTACAAGTTTTTGTTTCAGTTCATTTGTTACCTTTCAAAGTAGTAACATGCCAGATCCTTCCATTCATCATAAGTGTATATATTGTATATATTATTTTGTATAAATTCTTTTTGAACTGTTCTACTTTCAAGTTTCGTGTAATGTTTAACCTTTAAGTATTCATGTTGATTTTGTACTACCATCTTTATCTGTTTGTTATTGTATCTCTCATATCCGGAAGAGGTCCAAAGAACAAGAATAAACTCTAAACTTCAAACTTCAAGCATAAACTTCAAGATTGTATGAAAATTAAAGAATTGATTGAGTATAGATAATTCAAATTATGTTCATATAAAACTGAAAAAATGAAGCTATCTTCTACAAAAAAAAAAATTAAAAACCAAAGAAGGATTATTACACGAACTTATCATTCAAACTTCATAAATTTGAAAAATGCTGAACCTAAAGGGTTTTGGAACATTATGAAAGCTCTTAATAGATCTAAGGATAACTTGGTAAGAGTACATGCAGTAGGCCTACTCTTAAGTTTGACAAACTATTTAACCACTTTAGCAATTTGGGTTCAGTAAACAAAAAACAGATTTTGATAATAACAATTTAGATCCTAGGCAAATTGATAACTCAATTAATGACTATATTAATAATCTCATCACCTTTGATGAAATTTGCAAGCTCAACAGTAAGCTTAAAAATAACTGAAGCTTGCGGTCCTGACCTGATCATTAATGAATTTTATTAAGACCTGTCCCAATTCTTTTTTTCCCCTTATCACCACTATTTTTAGAATAGTACTAGATAACAGGAATTATACCTACACAGTGGAGCCTGGGATCAGTGGCGTAGCTAGGCCTTACGTACCGGGGCGATTGGGGCTCTGCGGGCCCCTATGGGTATACTGGTATATTTTTACGGGCCTTCTTATTCCCTTGTCCCCCACCCCTAGTTACGCCACTGTCTGGGATATATTATCCCAATATACTAGAGCAAGGTGTCCCCTAAAGATCCCAATATCTTATCATGTGGTGTCACAGTGTTAAGCTGTACTTAAGAGATTGACTAGTTACCTTAATAGTGCTAGAATCATAGGTAAAAGTCAAGCAGGTTTTCGTAAAATTACTCTACTTTTGGTCATATATAATACACTTCATTGCATTATTTATATCTATCTCAACCAACAAAAGGAATTATACTGTGCTTTCATTGACTATAGTAAGGCCTTTAACATGGATAACAGATCAGAACTTTGGTACAAAGTGGCGTTAATGGTAAAATTATCACTGTTACATATAACCTTTACAAAGACGCAAACTCTTGTTTTAAATACAATAATTCAATGTCATCTTATTTTAGCTGTAAAATCGGCGTTCGCCAAGGAGAAAACCTTTCACCCTAACTTTTCTCAATTTTGCTTAATGATTTGAGAAAAATGGTTTTTGAGGTTAGACTATTAATTCTGAAACCATTAGATATTTGAGTACTGAAGATGTGGAGATGTTGTTAAGACTGTATGTTCTGCTTTATACGGATAATACTATTATTTTATCATCAAGTAAAACGGATCTCTAGAATGCAATTATGCAATGCACGACTACTGTAGACCTAATACTTAGCATATGTCAGTCAATGCTAGCAAAAGCAACATTGCCATTTTATCAGACGTAAATTAAAAGGCAAGCCATCTTTCAAATTTGGTAATGACAAAACTTACGTTTGTACTAATTACACCAATAGGGGTTGTCTTGATTTACAATGGCAAGTATAAAAAAAGCCATCAACAAAAAAGTTTCTCAAGCTAAGCATGCAATGTTCGCCCTTCTATCAAGATCAACTAAACTACATTTTCCTATCATTTGCCATCTATTTGATCAAATGGTCTCCCATATTCTTCTTTATGATTGTGAGGTTTGGGGCATTGAGAATATCGATCATGTTAAGGTTTTTTATCTATTTTTTATTTTTGTATATACAAACTTTCTTAGTGGACTCCTAAAGGTAAAAACAGCATGAGTAGTCTTAATGTAAGACTACTGAAAAGTACAAGGGGTAAATTAGGAAAGATGATATATATGTATATAAATGTATGTACGATATAAATATACACTTGTATATATTATCTTTCCTATTTTACCTCTTGTACTTTTCAGTAATCGTACACTAAGAATACTCATGTTAGTTTTGTTCCTCCATTTGTCTATTTATGTTATTTCTCATACCCCGGAAGGGGTCGACAGAGAATGAGTTAAGTTAAAAAGCGCAGCGGGTATTTATAAATATATCATATACATTTTTCTGTCGTAACTAGAAGTTCCACGACAAGCAATACCGCCGACAAGGGGTGGCCTGTGGGGTATATGGACAGCATAGGCGGGATTTGAGGAGGTTAAGGAGCACTTACCCCTCACTTCTTGTTCCGAATTTATATCTTTTGTATGGTGATTTTTTGCAACATAATTTTGTGGTTTTGCCCCTCCCCCACTTTTGGCTACTTTCGGTAGGCAAATTCCGCTCATAATGGGCAGTAAGCGGGTTCAGAGGTAAGGGACGTAGGTTATTTTCGTTGAAGAAATACGTACTGGTGGATATTTTTGGCGGCCTATAAAGGTTATAAATTGTTTTTTCGCTTTTTAAAATTGTTAACGTATGATGAGTCCACGTTTTCGAAAATTGATATAATTTAGGGCCTACAACATGAAAGTCCAACAAGAAGAACATTTATACTTGGGTCCAAAATTCAAGACTTTTGGTTCAGCATTGACACTATATTATTTCTTATACTAACCGTAAAAAGATCATCGTATACTTTTCCAAAAGTTCGTACTCTAAGAGAATCCGACAAACTAAGTTTCTCCACGCCCCTCCTCTTGTACGACGAAGTATACGACACTGTAATGAGGTGTGTAAGAATTAGGCATCAATCGAGGAACACCAAGAACAGAACTTCATAAATCGAAACCTGTTGGAATATTTAATTATTTCCGTTGAAACCATCATCAATAATAAAAGATTTTGTTCAGTTTTCTGAGACTGAGCTTTGTTTGGCATTTTCATATTTCTCTGGATAAAAGTTTTAAACGTCGAGCACTAGGATAAGATTGGTCGTAAGGTTAATTGACAAGTATCAACACAAGGTGCAGAGTAAGGACACATTAGGTCCTACTAATTTGAAGCTTTTTATCTGGAAATATCAATTATATATTTTCTTTTATATACATATAGAGCTTTATCCAAGACTTTTCTGTTATTAATTACCATCATTAAGGATCATTCGAAAATTGTAACTTGTCAGGTGCGCTGTATGTCATTGTAAGTATGTGTCCGGTCCTACTAATTTGTTCCCAGGTGTGCCCGGGAGAAATAAAATGTCCCCGAAGCATACTAAAATGTACCCGGTGCTAAATTAATTGTGCCCGGTAACCGTAATTTAAGTTTTAGGCAAAAACCTAAATTGTGAGAATGTCGTGGTAAAGAAAAGTGTCTGTGGTTGATGGGATTTCAGTCAGGGGAATGACTTTATTTTGGAGAGGTAGTAACTGCGTACTAAACCATGGATACTTTCATGATTACACTTACACATGTAGATTGGTTGGTGATAGGATTACAAGAAGACCTAAAAAAGCGCTGTCGTGGCATTCAATTATTTTGTATGGATAGTAATAAAGAAAGCAGTAGCGTGTCTTAAGGGGGCGGGGCTTTGCCCCTAAACATTTATAGCCCCTCCTCTAAAAAAACATTATTCAACTTCTGCGAAATTTTCATGAATTATAAATAAATCCTTGTCAATTTTCGGAAAATCACCTTCATTTGGGGGGGAAATTTCCTTCATTATCGTGAAATCAAAGAGTTTGAAGCTCTTTGGTGAAATGTTTTTCAATTTCCGGGAAATTTTCTCCAATTTTCAGGAAAATTCTTAACTTTCCAGTAACTGTCATTCGAGAAATTCTCAGGGAAGTGTTGCGAAAATCGAACAAATTTTCCAAAAATTTTACGCATTTTCCTTCAATTTTATGTTAATAATTTAACAATTTCATCAAAGTCCTTCCTAATCTGAAAATGGCATTCAGTGTTGTTGTTTTTTCAAAAACGAAAAGCTAGACACGACCCTTAAAAAAAGAGAACAAAGTTATGTAGATTTTAATTTATTCTTTATAAAATAGAATAGATACAATAAATAGAGACTTGGGTTCATCTGAAATAAATTCTACCCACGCTGAATTTGACAAGTTGCAGGATTACAGTGTGTACGTGATGGACGCTAACAATTTCTTGACCTGTTAACTTAGCTCTTTAAGTTTCAGAACCGCATCCGGTGTTGTCAACATTCTGACCGTATTATACGCTATAGCCACTACATGGCTGCTACCCAAGTACTGCAAGTAATACCCAGCACGAGTGCCTCAGGCATGTCAGGCAACCGAGTGAGGCGTTTATCTCATCCGGTGAGACTAACCTCGTTCATTTAGAATTTCAAATAATATTATTCTCCTTTACTATCTTTTTGTGACTCTTCAAAAAATATTTTGGTGTATTAATTATTTTCTGTTATGTTTCTGGAACAGTAAAAATATCTAAATAATACCATTCTTCATATATCACTTTTTAGACCTGGCTATTAAAATATTGGATTAGCATCGGAAGTTTTCGTCGACATTCCTAAAACGTTGCTGATTTACATGACTTTTGCGAGTAAAAATAATATTATAAATTTCTATAATTAGCGTTGCTGAAATTGATTGTAGCATAGTAACCATTAAAATACAACCTTCAACATGATTTAATATTCTCTTCATTTATTAAAATTTAAAATATAGTTCTCAATTATAAGATGGCGGTTTTGAGCATGGATTTTACAATACTAGACCTGTCGCGTCCTGAGGACCACGACTGAAAAAAGGGAAGTCGTGGCATTTCATTTTTTTGTACGGTAGTAATAAAGAAAGCAGTGACGTGTCTAAGGGGGCTATTGGGTGCTTAGCCTCCCACTCACCTCCCAAATTTCTGTCGAAGCCATAAATATAATTCAGTCCATACAAAAAATTAGATACCAAGACAGCCCTTTTTTAAAGGGTGTTCTTGTATCGGAGGTAGTATCGTTTAAACCCAAATTTAATTGTGTATGGTTTTGGACAGGATAATCGATTGGTATGGGAAGGACTCAGTGCAATATTTCAAAGAATTGGGTGGTGTATAGTAACTGGGTATCGTACAGTTCGTACATGATTAAGTTCAAGGGCGTAGGAAACGGAGGGGGGGGGCTGGGGGCTTTATCCCAGACAATTAAGGGAGCTAAACTATGCTTTAGCCTCTCCACCTCTCATATACGAAAAACCCCTTATAAGACGTATTTATACCCATTTTAAATCATATAACTTTATAGGATATTGTCATATGTACTAATTTCTTCGATTATGTTGATTAAAAACGGTAATAATATTTCGATGGAGACTTTATTACTTCTTAGCACCCTCATAATCATTTTGAGCTGATTAAAGCTGTGTTAAACATAACATTTGTGTGCTATCGCAGACTCTGAGTGCGGGCAGCATAATTTTTTTCTTTCCCAGGAGTGTTTAGCTTTCCCAGGAGTGTTTAGGGCAATTTGCGTTACAGTGATTTAGAAGGATTTTCAACTGATATCAATGCAAATTGTCCTAAACACTCCTGGAGAAAAGAAAAAAAATACGCGTGCGGGCATCTGTGACACTGAATGTGTTTGTACCGTTGTACGTACATAACAAATTTTACGTACCGTTGTACGTGCACGCATGTCTACTGCCGGAACAACTGATGGCAAGCATGAGTGGTCAAAAACACCAATCGTTTGAAGGCTTCTTCCGAAAGAAGGTCAACAAGAATGTCACTAGTTCCTTCTTCTTTTTGAAAAAAAAAGAGAAAAAATGTACAAAGCGCCAAACATGCTCAAGAAACCATGCCAAAAACGAGGCTTCTGGGTGGGAATGGGGGTCGAGGTCCTGAAAGAAATAAAGCTTCAGCCCCCAAGAAAAAAATTGTTCCTACGCCACTGATTAAGTTGAAAGGTTGGTGATAAGAATATGTCATAGCTAGGTCGGTTGCTTGATGATATGGTTTATATCTTCGTCCATCTTGAATATTTATTCAATTGTGTATATTTTAAAAAAGGAGATCGAGTTGTATGGGAAGGACTTAATGCTATACCTAAAATGTAATTAAGTCATAGAACTAAGAGTATGCATAACATGAGACTCAATCATTTTAAAGATTCATCACAATTTATTGACGATGGTTGTTCAACTGTCTTGTTGTTATTGTAATTAATTACAATTACACTGTACTATACATATAATTAAAAATATTCCGAGGTCGTATAATCAGATAATTGTAATATATCATTATCATTGGAATTGTAATTCAATCTTTCAAGGATGTAATCGAAATTGTAATCGACTCTCGTAATTGACTTAAACCGGGTGGCGGGGGAGCTTTAGTACGGGTCGCTTTTTTGCATACCCGATAATATTGATCCGATAATATTATAATCTGATAATGATACAGAACTGAAGACTTATTACAGAAAATGAGCTTTGATTTGTACAAAATCGCATGGCTTACCGGAGTTCTTCCCTGCCCAACAAGGTGATTTGGGTAAAATTATGTTTTGTTCCCATCTACACGTTTACCCTACATTTTCACATGTATTTATGCGTCGGAAGAGGAGGGAAGAGGAAGTGGGGTAAGCGGGGACTAGAAAGTAGCTGGTGAATGTAATTATTCCAAGGGGCGTTTTCTGGGCCGGGGAGACGAGTCAAAAACCAGGGTCTGCGATTTGCATAGGACCTATACATAAAGTCTCCCTGGCAAAGGAATTTGATTAATAAACTGCTGTAGGAACTTTCCCTTTGCTAGCCAATTCCTGCATGTGGATTCATTGCAGGATAGCGAAAGAAACACCTTCTCATGGGACAAAACATATGAGCCAGCACCTTCTGATCCATCGATTTTGCCCACTTAACGCAAACCTTGGCAAAGAGGAGTTTTTCCCCACTGTTTCCGAAATTATATATATTTTCTATCTTTAAGTTAGCGTGATTTTGTCCCATAAAATTGTTTGATTCCCCTTCCTTTGATATGCACATCCCGCCCATACTTGTACCCGTCCTCCATTTATTTTGTCTGGGCCTAGACCATGGCCTTTTCACTTCCTGGATAAGCGCTCGTTTAATCCGTGGATGATAAGAAGTGTACCTTCCTCCCCCTTACTTCTTTTAGCCACCAAAATCTGTAACTTGGCCCTTCCCACTAAGCACATTGCAGCATTGTGGAAATTCTTGTTTGGCAGTTTGGTATTGTTCAAGGCTGCATATAATTGGTCATAGCCTTTTTAAATACTGACTGGGGGGAGCCCCATTCCTTTTGATTGCCACCCTCCCCACCCCTGTGGTTACTTTTTGACCCAAGAAAAATATCCCTATGAAATAAATATATTTAGATCATGAATGATGAATTAAGATGGTCAACTCAACAATCATTGAGTAACAGACTCTGGAAATCTCTTTGATAGATTTTGTGAAAATTTCCTTTATCTTTGGACAATTTCTTTCATTTTGGGGAAATTTTCTTTAATTTTCGTGAAATTTGTTTTAATTCTCAGGAAATTTCGTTCATTTTCTGAAAGTTTACTTCAAAATACTTCAATTTTCGTGAAATTTGCTTGATCTTTCTCGGGAAATTTCGTTAATTTTTTTTATCGTCAAGTTCAGGAAATTTTTCTTCAATTTCGTGAAATTTGCTCCAATTCTTGGAATTTTTTTAATTTTCTGGAAGTTTATTTCAATTTTCCTTCATTTTTGTGAAATTTGCGTTAATTCTTGGGAATTTTCCTTCATTTTCTGGAAGTTTACTTCAAATTACTTCAATTTTCGTGAAATTTGCTTGATCTTTCTCGGGAAATTTCGTTAATTTTATTCATCGTTAAGTTCAGGGAATTTTTCTTCAATTTCGTGTAATTTGCTTTAAATCTTGGGAAATTTCCTTCATTTTCTGGAATTTTACTTCAATTTTCTCTCATTTTTGTGAAACTTGCGTTAATTCTTGGGAAATTTCCTTCATTTTCTGGAAGTTTACTTCAAATTACTTCAATTTTCGTGATATTTGCCTGATCTTTCTCGAAAAATTTCGGTAATTTTTTTATCGTCAAACTTGGGGAATTGTTCTTCAATTTCGTGAAATTTGCTTTAATTCTTGGGAAATTTCTTTCATTTTCTGGAAGTTTACTTCAATTTTTCTTCATTTTTGTAAAATTTGCGTTAATTCTTGTGAAATTTACTTCATTTTCTGAAAATCTTTCATTTTTGGAAAATTTGCTTCATGTTCGCGAAATTTTGGGAAAATTGCTCTATTTTCATGAAATGTTTTTAAATTTTCGCGATTGTTTAGAAGTTTTCCTAAATTTTTGGAAAATTTCTTTCCTTTTTGAGAATATTTGCTTTCATTTTTGGGGAATTTTATTTTTCATTTTGGGGATTCTTTATTTCATTTTCTGGAGATTTTACCACCCCTTTTTTACAAATAGTTTTTGGGTATAAGAGACTGGAATATTTTCTAGGTTTGTTGAGACGAAAATAAAAATTCCCCCCCCCTCCCTTTCCCCACATGTCAAATATTTTCCTACGCCAATGACTTTGTGTGAAGATGATATACCCCTATTCCAGATTTCTTACAAAAGGCTTTGTAATTGGTTTGTTCTAACAGGGAGATGCAGGGTGACTGATGCATACTGAGATTTCAGGCAATTATGCATAAGTCTGTAAGTGTAAGCAGAGAATACAATTCCCGCCAAAATGAAATGAAATGCGCTGTCTTCACCAATATTTTGTAGCTGCCATGAGAAAAAGGGCAGAGTGGTGGTAGTGGGGAGGGGGGGGGCAGGGGATATGCGCTTGTAAATTTATGTGGATGAGACGCGAATTAAATAAGACGTGAATCTCTATTGTTTTGTTTCATTAATTTTGTCGAGGATTGTAGGCTGTTCGCTAAGCAACACAAGGTCAGAAGGTAAGGGAGAGAGAGGTAAGAGAAACAGCTAAAAACGCACAGGCAACCTTTGAAGAATGAAATCAAAGCGTAAATTATGGAGCTATTAATCTTATGTGTAAATGAACTAAACAGAAAACTAAGTCAGTTGCTACTTCAGGCAGGGAGTTGTATCCTGCTTCAGGGAATGACTCCCAACTTTTTGATTGTCCGGCGGTTCTCACAGCTTTGGGAACATTCTGGCAAACATTTACTTAGTTTCCTTCAGCAAGTTCCAATTAATACATGACATTTTGAATATCATAATTTTGTTTCTCGATGTACATGCAAGGAGTCGTTCCTCCCCGTTTTCATCTTCCGCAGTTGCTATCATCCGTGTATCCACAGAAACGCTTAAATGATACCATATTTTATCATCCCGATATTGTACCACGGTTTTACGTGAAGAATTTTCTGTGTCCCACAGCACGTAACTGTAACTGCTTTTACCACAGGATACAGAGATTGGTTTCAGTCTTGTGCCAAAGGTTATTTGGGGTTTGGAAAAATGATACAAGGTATTCCCTTTAAAATCCATGGCGAAAACTTTAGTTTGACCATCACAAACTACAAGTTTGTGTTCATCGGCACTTATGGATTGTGGTGGGAGGCATTTTTCTTGAATCTGTATAATCCTTTGAAAGACATTTTCATAGTTGTACACTGCTATTCTGCGGTCATTCTCATTGCCAAGCAGATAATTTCCTTGAGGATCATGTGCAACACAAGTGGCATAATCGTTTAGGTCGCTGTGGTAACGATGAGATTGCTCAACCTTAGTTTCGGGATCATAAAGGACGACAGTCTTTGAAAGTTTCATCACGATGAGACCGCTGCCATTTGTTGCAACTGCCGGATCACGCGATAGAGCTTCTTTGAATTCCCTTGTGAAAATTCTTTTCCCTTGCAAATCAAGAAATTCTGCATAGATGTTGATCGGCGATTTCCCAACAACGACTATTTGTCCTGGAAGATAACTTGACAACCCTGATATGCTCACCTTCATTTCGTCCATGCTGTCGGCGTAAAATGAAGTTACTGAATTTTCGGGCAACATATTTGATTCAATGAAAACTAATTTATCTTTTGATGGCTCAAACTTGATCTTAAGTTTCTTTACTTCTTCTAGCTCAGGCAGGACTCTTTCCATATCTGAGTGTAAAGTATGCAGTGAACGACATAAACGGGGTACTGTTTCTAAGACAGCCCAATCACTAGCGCCTTCAGTAACAAATCCAGCTAGGTTCTTGTTACTTTTATATCGAACAAGAACGTCATCTACATCCTGCTTCATTGTTCCATGATATTTCTTAACTCTCGACACTTTTTTTGCAATTTCGTGGAGAAGATCGTTCCCATCACATTCTATTTTACGTTTTCTCTCAATCAACTTTTGATTACAAGCGACAGTAAAGTCTATCTTCTCGTTTTCCAACAGATCCATCTTATTCTTCAGATCTTGAATTTGTACATCGATATCTGCATTTTTCTGTTTAATCTTTTTCTGGTTTTGCTCATCCTCAGCTTGCTTCTTCATCATCATTGCTTGCCTCATTTCTTGTTTTGACGTTTCATGGTTATCACATCTCTCTTCATCCACGTTTTCAACAAAAGCCATCATGTCTTGCCATCTGTTTGCAGCTTCCATGTCATCAATGGATTTGATCCTATTCTGTAATTCTGTTCGCAAAGTCCTAGCTGCAACTTTCACATCTTGGAAATCGTGTCCTTGGTGATAAAGTTGACTGCAACTGGCACATATTGCCCTGTGATCACAACTCGTACAGCTAATGTGAGGCACTTGGTCCGGATGTTCGGCGCACTTAGCGGCTCTTTTCACTTCTAGAAATTGATCCAGATATGAACGAAGCTGCTTTACATTTGCAAGGTCACTTAGCTTGACTACATTTACGTGAGTCTCAAAAGCCGTAATTGTTTGATGCATATCATAGCACGGAGAACATATGAAGTCCTTGCAATCTGGACAAGCCGCAAAATTCTCAAGTTCTTTAGAACAGCTGCCACACCTTTTGATTGGTCTCTCTTGAATTTTTTGTGCCATTTCAAGTTTCTGAAGTAAATTGACAGTGAAGAAATCGCTTTGAAATGAGGAAACTCCATCAGCGGGAACAGAGGTAGTCGCACGACAAAACGGGCAGTTGAATGTTTTCCCATTCTGAACGGTTACATAGTCCTCAAGACACTTACAACAGAATCGATGCAGACAAGGCAAGCATTTTGGGTTCTTCAGTGTACTCATGCAAATACTGCATTGCAGCATTTCTTGTTCGATGTCTTCGAGAAATGTTTGATCCATTTTCTGAATTTTTGTCGGACTTCTACAAAAGGAAGAGAAAATAGAAACTGTTAACTTCAAAACATATATGAACGGATGAAGCAGGAAACCTCTGATGCAGCGCTGGTATGGAAATTGCTGAAATTTTCATAAAATGCAATGTTGATTTGCATTCTGACAGTCTGGTGATTATATGCCACATCAGCTTTAATTATATAAAGTGGGGAAACTGAAGGACACTATGGCATAATAAGCCTACATTTCAGAATATTTCTAGTACAGACCAGGCAAGTGGCTGACCGTCAATGATGCGCTTAATACCTGGAGCCCAGTTTCCAAAGTGCATGGCAAGGCTTCGGTGGGGCCATTGAAGAGTTCAACGAGTTGTGGAACGTGTTGGTCAAAACGTCGTTAAGGTTGCAATATTACTATTACATGATCTTTCTACAACGCGATGCCCAACTTTGACCTCATTCACAAATCATCTTGAACAGAATGAATATTTTGTTGCTGATATTGTCTCTGGCATATTGCCGATGTTTTAACAACTCGTTATAGTTTAGGACTCCATAAGAATAAATTTGGATTTTCAGATTGAACGACAATGAGACAGCCACGCGGCAGTGACATCTTTCTCTATTGTTATTGTCCTAGATAATGGTCCGAATAAATGGCCCGCCAAATTACATCAGAATTCTGTTTCTTTTTTGATATCGTCGATAAGCTGTTTAAAACAATTCCTATTCCGGAAAGCGTGCCAGAAGTGACTGTATATTTGTAATGAGTACCTTAGAGAAAACCATTTTGATAGACGCCATGATTGATGGATGATGATATCAATGCTAGCAATGAATGATATGACATGTGGTACAGTATTGCGGGACCATGGGTGTGCATTGGGTCCCGGTCAGAGGCGGCGGAACCGGAGGTACGTATCCGAACGTTTTTGCAAACTTTAAAAAGTGCACTTTGAAAGAAAAAATGTGCCTTTCAATTACTGTCCCTTTCGAAGATTTCTTTATTAAACAAAGTAATGCAAATATTGCCGTAAAAGATAATTGAAATATGCATTTTTCTAGTTTCTAACAGCCTGCAATTTAATTTTTCTTCGCAAAAAGGTTTCACCCCTGGCTACCCTATTTGTAATTCTTTAAACTCTCTTAAATAGGGACTTCCACAGTGTTCAATAGCGGCAACCTTGAGATCAGTTGATTTGGGTAAAACC